>VDFB02289130.1:0-30457 GCA_007258455.2 Sequoia sempervirens | reverse complement strand
GGGTGTTGTGGGAGCAGCGCTTCCCGTGGGCTATGGGGAGGGACAGGCTACGACCCTCCCTCTCCACTCCCATTTTTCTTTATAATAGATTTTTTTTTTTATAAAAAGCTTTTCAAAATAAAAGAAAAAAATAGGGCAGTCCCCTGTGCCTGTAAAAAAATTTCTCTTTTTTCTATAAAAACCCAGAATTCTTCCCAGAACAACCAAAACAAAACAAAAAAAAATATACTTATTAATTTATAACTATATATAAATAATAAATATATACCCAAAGTTTTCATTTTCATTTCCAACCCAAAATTGTGCAAATGAACAACAAATTTTTGCAATACCCAAATAAATTTGGCAACACCATGACTGGTTCAATTTTTAGTTTGAAAAACACATTTATTTTGGTTTTCTTCCTATTTTTCATTATGTAATCCCTATTTTGATTTTCTTCCCTAATTCCAACAACAATTTTGCAAGTTTTGAAATTATTTCATATGGATTTTAAGGAATAAGAAACAACATTTCCAAATTTAAAGCTCATCCAAAATGAAACAAGAAAACAGAAGAAAGCAAAGAGGAACCTAGTGTTTTCTCCCCAAGTTTAAAGGTTTCAACAATGGTGATTCCAATCTCCTCTTCAACTCCAAATTCAGCCACAGCAAAAAAAATCTCCACCAAAATCCAAGATCCAAAACAAATGAATTTTCATTTCTTTACATAGAGTTTTCCCCAAATTTGCTCAAACCCCTAAAAATATCCCACCCACTAAATTTATTGAGTTTTTGGAGGATATTTTCTATTTTAAAATTTTAAAACAATTTGCTTTCAAAATTTCTAATTCATGCATTTCAAAATTTCATGATTTTATTTAAAAACCAAAAATCTCAAAGTTGCAAGATTATGTTTTATTCAAAAACTCAAAAAGTGAAATATAATTCACCTTTCTATTTTAATTTTAAATCTAATTCAAGTATATAACATGATTCTCATTTCCATTTAAATTTGAATCTAGATAAACAATAATGGAAAGATAACTATTTCAATTAATTTATGACCATTTGCCTAGTTTATCAATAAACTAAATTTTATTTTATTAATTAGACCCAAATAATCAATGCAATAAAATAATATTCAACATGGAAACTAGATATGTTAAATCATCACTTTATCCATACCCACCATTTAATAGCCTTAAAATACGAATTGAAAAAGCTAACCAGAGAGGAATAAACCAATCAAAACTGTTAAACCTGACGACAGCTATGGCTAGGGTGATGACTTGACACGAAAAACCTAGCTACTATCTCCCAATCGATTACCATTGGTAAATGGACACACTCAACTTGGAAATTAGGTGGAGTCGATGTATTGTACCTGTCAACCTGCGAACAAAGAGCAAATCGAACATGCATATATATGATATAATAACACATACCGTGAAGGGGAAAATCTCATAATCGTAGGGCACTCGCAAGCGAGTGATACAATCCCGTCCCCTCCACCAATACACTCATCATAGACTGACAGTTCTATCATAACAAATATCTCACACAATAACATGTTACAATAACTAATCATCCTTACACCAATTTAAAACATGTCAAATAAAGCATCATATAAGATACATCACATCACACCAATAAAATATTGCTCTATAATTATCGATCAAATCGCACACATGATACAACATTTCAATAACTAAAAACACATCAAAGCAGACACAGACACACTGTCCAGCCAGAACGCAAAACGGAGGGGTATTACAGTATGAAGCAATTAAATGATCTAATGAAGGATTTGATTGACTGTATGGATGATTGAACTACTTAGACAAATGAGTTAGCTAATTTTAATTGAATAGTTAACTAAAGAGGTAGATTTTGAGGACTTGTTTATTTAATTGATAAATAATTGAATAATATAAGGTGGAATTTAAGATTTTATTCAATTATTTGATGTATAATATGAGAAATTAGTTTATTTTAATTAAAAAACAATGAATTATTTAATTAAATGATTATGAACGAAGGATAATGAATAATAAAAATGGATGTTAATGATAATAAAATAATAATAGTAGAGGTTTTTTTTTTAGTCTCTATATTTTTCTCCTGTTTGAGATGATCTTCAAATGTTGTTTCAAATAAAAGAAAAGTATCTAGGAAGAATGGATGAGAAGAGATTAAGAAAATTATGATATGTCCCAATAAAGTGGAAGAAAAATAATGGATTAGAAAAGATGAAGAAAGTGATGATATGCCCCAATTAGGTGGAGGAAATAATGAAAGATTAGGTAGTGGATGATGCCCATAAAAATGTTCTTGATGCAAAAACTATTGGGATATGGTGTTGTATACCATTGCATAAATGATTTATTATAATGTTGGAATTAAATAATTATTTAGTTGTGATGCACCTAGGTGGTGTGGTTAATCACACTAGGTAATTATTTGGGGACCACTTGATATTGGATTGTAACATTATATTATTATTTAATGTGTGGGAGACATGTGATAATAATTTAATATTGGGGAAAATATTAAATAAAGTGAAAACTTAGTACCCAATATTAAATAAAGGGTTAGTGGTTTTGTATTCACATGGTTTTGTGGTATATGGGTTTATCTTACCACTAGTATTTTGTGTGATCTTGTATTTATAAAATAAAACACATGTGTAGTGGTTTAGGTTGGTTGAGTGGTTTGGCTATCATTATTGAGTCTTTTTGAGCAGTGCATATGTAAAGAATGGCATGGGATGTGGATTCATGCTTGGACACATGGAGATGTATTGAGAGGACTTGATGTTTTAGAGGTATTCAGTGTAACTCTTGTATTACTTTATTGTTGAATAATATGATGGAGTATAGATACTTTTGGAGGCTGGGTTTTTCCCTCTTGAGGGTTTTCCCAAGGTATTTTGTGTGTTATCTTGTGGCTTATTTATTTGATCTAAGAATTATGGTTACCTGTATGCATGTTTATCTCTCATGGGTTATGTAAGAAATAGACTAGGATTGTGGGTTAAATGTAATATTTTCTAACAAGTGGTATTAGAGCTTTCATGGTTGAAGAATTTTTGTTATAACCCTAATTTAAGAGTTTTTTACAAATTTGAAGCCATAGAAATGCATGTAGGATTTGAGGCATTACAAGATATGGAACACATGTTACAAGTGTTTTTATGCAGATTTGGGATTTTGGGTTGTCAAGATTTGTTGGGTTTATTGCAGATCTGAAGTTTTCCAAATTTGGGTGAAAGAGGGTTTCTTGGTTTGAGTTTTCATATGAGGGTTTTGTACGGGAAATTTCATAGATGACCTCTTGAGACAAAATAGACCGCACAGTTGGATTTAGGTTGGCCAAGAGACAAAGATTAATATAAAATTAGACCTTTCTTGGAAAAGTTGAAAAAAAGGCAAAAAAAATTAGTCATACCGCCTATTGGTGTCCAATTTTCCCTATCACAAATAAAATATTAAAAAAATAAAGTTCAGCTTTTTAAAATTCCTCAGAAAAAAATTAATAATGTCGTACTTTTATAATATTTGAAAAACCCTGCAAAAATGAAAAGAAGCATGGTTAGAAAAATCACGTTGAAAAATATTAAAAGAAAATTAAAAATAAAATAAAATGTCAAGTGGGGGGGGAGGGTCCACATACCAGCCCACCCCATGGCCTGCAGCCTCTGTCCCACGGCCTGATAGGTTGATACAGGCCTATCGACCACTGGCAGGGGCAAGCCTATTGTAAAATATACTACCGACAAGACTTTTAAAAAGGTCTTTTAAAACAGTTTTTAATATTCATTAAAAATCTGCAAATTAAAACCAAAAATGTTAGACCTCAAAAAAATTATATGTTGGATTCTAAAATGCTCGGATCTAGTTGGGTGTGGAGGCTGAAAATTTTTTAAATGCAAAATTAAATTAAATTTAATAATTTTTGAAATCCACCACCCCTTGGCGGTGGCACCATAGGCGGACCGCTAACTTGCCACCAAGCCACCACCAAAAAGCCACCAGGAGGTCTTTTTACAATAGTTTTTCAAACACCTGTTACTTTCGTCCACGATGTCCACTTTTTGACTTCTTATAGTCATCGAAAACCTCTTTCTGTGCTCTTTGTTGTGGAGTTGGTTTATTTTGTTGGTTTTGACATGTTTTTGGAGCCTAGAAATCAAATGTTCTCATTTTCACTATTTTCAACATAACTTTTGCATACGAAGTCAGATTTTTTATTTCGAAAAGGCGTTGGAGAGAATTTGCAATGTACTACATAGTGGTTCATATTTTTTATTAGTTTGAGGAGCATGATGAGTTTGATACTTGTTTGTTCACTTGTAGGAGCCTAATATTCAGGGTGTGATTGTGTGAGCATCGAGACGAGTCAAGAGGTTTAAGCTTGAGAGAGTACATGTTTTTATATGATATTTATGGTGGTACAACTAATTATCAGTTTAGTGCTTCTTGGTATAGGTTTATTAGTGGTTTTCAAAGTTGTACTTTGATGGTAACAGGTACACAGGTTGTCTTTAGTTTTGAGGACATGGTTGGACATGGTTTGAGCCTTGGAGACTTGTAAAGGTGATAGTTGATTTTTCATCGATGGCTATGGTTATGGTGTCATGGATATGAAAGTACATTTGATGCATTGGCACAACATGATCATGTATGTGGTTGTTTGGTGGTGATGTGGTTTGATGTTAGGATATTTCTCTTATCTTCTTGATGCTTATTTGGTTCCTTGACTATGATTATTCATTTGTGGACATGTTTGGAAAATCAAATCTAAGGTTGATTTGGTGTTTGATTCATTTGGTCTACATGGTTATCTTCTTTGATATCTCGATTTGTAGGTTACTGATGTGATGATGAGTTTTCTTGTTTCAGTGTTTTGATCACGAGTTATGCAAGTTTATGGATTAGCTACCCATTTTCTTGTAGTGGGATGACTTGATGTGGACTGTCTATATCCATGAGATTAGTTCAATGTTGGTGAAGATTTTCTTAGTTGGACTTGTTTGTGGTCATTTGTGCATTGGTATGTTGCTTCAATGATATCGAGAGGATAGATGATTAGAGTACTTGATTAGTTAGGTGTTGGGACTTGTACTATGTGGTTTGACCACATTTTCATGGTATCTTGTTACATTCATTGGTTATACACTTTCACTGGGAGCTTTTGACATTGATGATTTGGCAGTGTTAGTTTTGATTGCTTTTTGATGTTTTGATGGTGGTTGTATGTATCTTCTTGGCTTGGAGATCTTGCTTTCACTTGGTATGTTACTGACATTGCAGTTGAGTGTGTGCAGACCTAGATGATCTTCATGGAGGAGATGGTTTCCATGATGCCATGTGTAGCTCGTATCATGGTTCAGTGGGAGTTGATGGCAATGACATGGATGCATCATTGGTGATGGTTATCTTCATGTGATTGGAGATGTGAGTTCTTGGTTTAGAGTGTGATTGTTATTATGTCATGGTTTACTCTTGATGCTAGCTTAGAGTTTTGACATGATATGGGTTCTCTCGAGACCAGGATATATGTTTTAGTGCATATGATCTCCTAGGAGGAGATGGTTAGATCATGTTTCCATGATAGGTTCCTAATTTTGTAATTGGAGCTTTGACATTGATCTTGGTAGTTCTCTTTGTATTGATTGCATTGATCATTTTCTTGATTAAATTTCATGATGGTACTATGTTGTATTTGGAGTTCCGCATGTATTGATTAGTTATAGGTGCTCATGGATACTTGGAGACATAAGTGGTGGTTGGAGATCTCTTGTGATTAGATACATTTGCTTGAGACGGTTACTCTTTGGAGGTTTCGGCAAGAAGACCGAGGAGCTTTCACCTGGGTATGGATGTGAGTTCATGATGGATCAAAAGAGGAGATTGTTCTTGGAGAGAGTCATGATGAATTGGTTATCTTGGTGGAGCATTCCCACTATTGGTCTACTTGGCAGTTTATCATTTGAGAGGTATTTTCCCATTATATCTTTAAGATGTGTTACATTTCATGCTTTGATTTCTCATGGGATTGAGTTGATTCATGGTGATTGATTTTGGATACTTATTTGAGGATGGTTTAGCATGATTTTATATGCTTTATCTTCCATAGATATGGATCTTGAGCTATGGATAGTTAGTTCTGGAGGATTCATTTTGAGGGATATTATGGCATAGTTATCTCCTTGTGCATTTGAGTTTATGATATCATTATTTGATGAGGATTGTTAGGAGATGGTTTATGGGCTGATTTCTAGTTTTAGGGATGGTTTCCTTGAGTTGTATCTTCTTGTTTAGAGAGGCTTACATCCATGTTGGCATTGTTTCATTGATTCTTATGTTGTACTTGGTCTATGAGATTGAGTGTTATGGGTGTTGTTGAGGCTTTTCATTTGGGGTTGTTAGGAGATCATACTTGACACAACATAGCACTTTTGAGGTGTTGGTAGAAGGAAATTATGGTTTATAGGTTTTCTCTCTTCATGGTTCCTTCCTTGGATGTTCATGTTCATATGGTTTTGGTAGGATGGTGGCAACATGTTGTGAGAGATTATGCAACTATTTGGGTTGTATATGTGGATCATTGTTATTGTTCTTGGTACTTCATGCTTTGATTTACTTATCACACCTTGATATAGTGTTGATTGGTAGACTTGATATGCTTTGACATTACGTACGTAGTGGCAATTCCTAGAAATGTGTGTTCTTTATTTACAGGTTTGATACAGGGAGCTTGATTATGGTTTATGGGTTGCATATGTTCTTAGCATGAGTTTGTTTATGTATTGATACCTTCGAAGTATGGATGGTTGGATGTATTAGCATGTGTTGTGGATGTTATTTCTAATCATATGGGTTTTTCTTCATGATAGAAACTTATTTGGAGCCTTTGTTATCACCTGGATTTGATGCTTGTGTTCTTGGATTGGTGCATCTTCACCTTGGCATGTTCCTTTTCTTCCATAGGTGACACATTGGAGGATGAGAGGAGTTCTTGCTTGAGATGGTGGTCACTTTTTTCTTATTGCAGGTATCTTGATGGATCACAAGAGCATGCTATATATTCATATGGTTTCACGTATTGCTATGATGATATATTTCATGTATTGATCCCTTATGCAATGTATACAAAAAGTGGGAGAATGTTGGGATATGGTGTTTTACACCATTGCATAAAATGATTCATTATAATGTTGTTATTAAAAAATTATTTAGTTGTGATGCATCTAGGTGGTGTGGTTAATCACACTAGGTAATTATTTCTGGACCACTTGATGTTGTATTGTAATATTGTATTATTATTTAATGTGTGGGAGACGTGATAATAATTTAATGTTGGGGAAAATATTAAATAAAGTGAAAATTTATTACCCAATATTAAATAAGGGGTTAGTGGTTTTTTATTCACATGGTTTTGTGGTACATGGTTTTATCTTACCACTAGTTGTATTTTGTGTGAGCTTGTATCTATAAAGGAAAACACATGTGTACTGGTTTAGGTTAGGAGTCATTATTGAGTCTTTCTAAGGAGTGCATATGTGAAGCATGGCATGGGATGTGTAGATTCATGCTTGGACACATGGAGATGCATTGAGAGAACTTGATGTTTTAGAGGTATTCATTATAACTCTTGTATTGATATTTTGCTAAATAATATGGTGGAGTATGGATGCTTTTGGAGGTTGGGTTTTTCCCTCTTGAGGGTTTTCCTAGGGTATATCTTGTGTTATCTTGTGGCTTGTCTATTTGATCTATGCATTATGGTTACTTGTATGTATGTTTATCTCTCATGAGTTATGTAGGAAATGGATTAAGATTGTGGGTTAAATGAAAATTTCCTAACAAAAACTACATGAGTGAGCTCTAAAAAGAAGGAATATGAAGAAAAAATCAAAGGGAAGATGGAAAAATAATGAAAGAAAAATGAAGAGACAGATTCAAGAAAAAGTGAAGTGGATTCAAAAATGTGATATAGATCATGGATGTGTGATAATGGATGGAATTTCAAATATGGATTTATTTTGATGATACATGAGTGATTGATATTTTTGAACACTTCATAATGTTGATATGTAGAGAGAAACATTATTTTGAGACAACAATGGATGTTATGCATTTAATACCTCAACACTAGCAAGGAATTTGACACTCTTGATGAGTCTATGATGGAACAACTAATAGAAGTAAAGAGGATTTCCCATCACTTATCAAGGTGTTTGATCTTAGTGGGTCTTGCAAGATAACAACCAACATATGGAAGGAGGCCCTTACACAACACCAGTTTTACACCTTGGTGGGTCTTGTGATGGAAGAACTAATAAACATCTAGCACACAAAAATAATAGACCATTCCCTAATATATGTAGTATTAAAAGCACACCATGATATATAATGATCATGGTGGCCCTGAGTAGGCATAGTATGGGTCAAAATTTCATGTCCACTTTTTTACACTACTAAGCAATAACACAACCACCAATTTTTTTGAGAAAAATTTCTTGTTTACCTAGAATGCATCTTCAATTTTTTTATTCCAAAAGGTTATTGGTTTGCATCTAGGGTGAAAATACCAGATACTTAAGAATTTCAAAAAAATTAACAACACAACAATCCAATATTCTTTTGGGGAGACCTTGGACACATGCTTTGGGGGCTATAACCTCTACTTTACATCGTTACATAAAGTTTGTTGCTAATAATGAAGTGATTACAATTAGGGCTGACCTTGAGGTTGTACACCTTTGTGAGTTGGCAGTCGTTGGTCAAACCTTGATTGTTTCCACTCTTAAGAATTGTATTTCATCATTATCTTATGATGTGTTGGAATCCTCTTTAGCAATGCTTACCTTAAAGGTTTCCCTTCAAGTAGATGTCCCTAAAGAAGATGAACCCGAAGTCAACAATCCTAAGTCTACCCCTTCCATTTCTTCTTTTGAATTGAATGTATGTCTTGGTGTTGACTGCGGGTCCTTGGATTTCTCTGATTTCTTTATTGAAGAATAAAAATTTGATCCTATCCACCTCAACCTTCTAACAGTCTCATACACCTCTGATAAGAAAGCTGATTTTCCTCATGTTAAGAAAAGCAATCAAGATCTTGCCAAGGAAAATGATTGTACTCCTGTTGAGGAAGATAATCATGCTTTTATTGAGGGAGCTAATGTTTGTAGGCCTATCAAGAAGGATGATTGTGATCATGTGGATAAATTTTACACCCATTGGTGGAATGACACTCTCTATGTGGATCCGCCTTCTTCTCAAGCTTTACAAACACGATACGACCTTGGTTATGAACTAGTCTTCAAATATGGTTATAACAATAAAGGTTGTGGGTGTACCAAACAAGGAATTCAAGTCCCTATCCAAGTTAGGCCTTGCAAGCGCAACTTGGGGCTAGGTTGCTCCCTTGAACAGTCTATGCAAAAACCATGGTTGAGAGTTAACATGATCTTCAGGCTAATCCTCTTTCCCTAGTTCATCTTGAGCTGATTAAGAGTAAAGTAGAACATGATAAAGTTCCCCTAGATGTTTTCTCTCTAAAGGAAGCACTGGAAGAATTCTTAGGTGTCTACTCCCATCTACCTTCTTTTCACCATAAAAGATGGTTCTCGTATCGCTTGCATAAAGAAGCACATTTTGGAGAATATTTTTTTGTGTGGATGAGGAGGTATCCCTTTTTCACTCTTAATTTGGGAATAATTGATAATAAAATGAGCTTAATTCTGCCTTAATTTAGTGTTGTAATATGTTTTACATATTCACATTAAGTTTAGGGCCCTTTTTAAACTAAATGGACTTAATTGTGCCTTGTTTCAATATTGTAAGGTGTACCTTTACACTTTCACATTAATCTAGGGCTTTATTAATTGATTGAGGTTAATTTTACTTAATTGGTCCCTTTAATTCAAATCCAAGCCTAATTAAATATAAATTATGAGGGATAAAACTTGACATTCATAAACACCATTTCACAACACTTAATTTTGGAAGATGTGTCTCCTAGGTAAGTGACCTAGGACCCTATTTTTACATAACATTTCACATTGCCCGATGTGTGTCCTAGGTAAGTGGCCTAGAACCCATTCACCCTATGGAAAATGGGTCCTTACTTAGACCTAGGACCCCCATTTTGAATATGTTTTTGGTGGTATTTTAATTATTTCAAAATCATAATTCAATGTTGGCTTGTGATATTTGAATTTCAGGAATTAATGTTAAGATATGTATACATATAAGGTTATTTCACTCAGTTCATACTAGAAGATTTCAAGCAAGATAGAATTTTGAGCTAAGATCCTAGAGCATTCAAGTGAGCATTATTGAGAGCATTAAAGAGAAATTTCTAAGGCATTCAAGTGAAAATTTGAAGATTATTCTAGCAATCAAGATTCAATTGTCATGTCAAATATGTATTACATCATGCATGTTGTTTGAGCTCATATGTTGATGTAGTGTTCAAGATCAATTCAAGCATATTCAAAGGCATTATCTCTAATCAAGTTTCATGATCAAGATCTACATTCATTGAGGCCACTTCATGCAAGTTTGCAAATTTATACTCCAAGGTTTTAATTGAGGTTTAGTGAGTTGTTACATATTGTTGGTCATTCATCATTCCTTCATGCTTTTATTTATTTCAAGGTTTAATTATGAAAATGGGGTTTGACTGAGACAAACCCCCATTCCCTAACAAACATTTTTCTCTCTTTGGTGTGTGATTGTAGACTTTAGGTTGAAGATCGTTTGGAGAGAAAAATTGAAGAAAGTTGCAAGAAAAGTTGTCAAATCATGGAAACTAAGCTACAAGATTTATTTCCAACTTCCTGATAGTGAACAACTAGAATTTGGGAGTGCAGACAGAGTAGAAAGAAACTCAAAAATTGATTTTCAAGAGCCTTGGCTAGGACCCATTCACTATAGGTGGAATGAGTCCTCAATGAGGTTTTAAAAATCATCTTTGGTGATAGGTACACAGCTTTCTCACCTTTCTAGATCTGCATTTTGATAGTTAGTTCTATTATTTTTTATATCTGTCTTCTATAGCACACAAATTGAATGAAATTGGAGAAATAGGTGCATCACACATCATTTTCATGAAACATAAAAATTCCTTTTCATTTCAACTTCTAGAGCAAGCTTCTCACAAGAGTATCACCACGAGAGATCAAGAGACAACACGACCGCTATTAGACTCTCAAAATACATCACCGTCTACAAACGTAGTACAACACCCTCATAAAATAGAGTTACCTTCTAGGGAAAGACAAGCAAACAAAATATCCATAATTAGATCTAAAACCTAACAATTAATGGTCTAGATTTACAATATATCGTTTATTTAATGTACGTCAGCTATTTAGGATCTTTTTGAAAAAGTTAACAATTTTTTTTTTACATGCATCCCTCTCCTCCCCTCCACCCATTCTCTCATTGTATATTACACCTATTGGCGTAACTAGGAAATATATATTTATATTTATATTTATATATATCCTATCAACAATAAACCTTATATAATTCCAAGGTTGAGACACATTTTCCCAATAAATCTCCCACTTGTCCTATAGTCTCTAAACACCATATAAACTTCTCTATGTTCACAAGCTTAGTTAAAGAATCAAAAACATTCATCAAAATATCTACCTTAACCAACTTCACCCAACCATCTTTGACTATATCTCAAACAAAATGATATTGTACCACAATGTGCTTGGTCCTGGCATGAAATGTCGAGTTCTTGGCTAGACATATCACACTCTGACTGTCAGTACACCTTGTTTTATTCCAATATTTGAACACAGTCTCTTAAGTAAAATGACTTATTTACAAACATGAGTAGTTTTCATATACTATATTTCATTAGTGGACAAAGCAACTACAACCTGTCACTTACTCATCCAACTAATTGCACCACCAAATAAAGTAAAAACATAAGCACTGGTGGATCATCTGCTTTCATTATCACTTGCCCAGTCTAATCCACATAACCATGAATATTAAGGGAAATATCATCTTCAATCATATTAATATGATAACACAAGGAATAATTTGAGGTATCATGCAAATATTTGAAGACTCTTTTAACTACACCCCACTAAACTCTACCAAGATTAGACATATATCTAGAAAGAACTCCCTCTACTTGGGAAATTTCTGGTCTAGTACAAACCATAGCATACATCAAACTTCCAACTGCACTCTAGTAAGGAACTCTATTCATGTCTTCCATATCTAATGGAGATGTTGGACAATCTAAAATAGATAACTTTGTTATAGTTGAAAGGGGAACACACAATGGTCCACAATACTGCATGTTAAATCTTTGTAAAATTGAATTGACATAATTAATTTTTCCAAGCCATATCTTTCTATTCGCTCCATGGATATCTTTTAGTTTCCATCCCAAGAATGTGTCTAGCTACACCAAGTTCTTTCATTTCAAATTTAGCAGCAAGTTGATATCTCAGTTTTTAAATCATACCTTTCCCTTTGCCAATAAATAACATATCATCAATATATAATACAATAAACAAGAAATGATCACCATAAGTTTTATAATAAACACAATGATCTAATTTATAATGATCAAATCCCAAACTCAACATATATTTATCAAATTTCTAGTACCGCATCCTAGGACTTCGTTTTAGGCCATACAAAATATTTCTTCAATTTGCAAACCAGCTTACTTTTAGCTTTCACCACATAGTGTTCTGGCTATGTCATATAAATATCCTCCTCAAAGTCATCATGAAGGAAAAATGTTTTCACATCCATTTTCTCAACCTCTAGATCAAAAGCAATAGCAATCAAAAGCAAAAATCTAATGGATGTCATTTTTACAATATAGGAGAAAATACATCACCATAATCAACACCCTCAACTTGAGAGTAACCTTTCACAACCAACCTTGCTTTGTACTTCCCAATACCTCCATCTAAACCAATATTTTTCTTGAACATCCATTTGCAACCAATAGGTTTCCATCCTTCAGGTAATGGTATAAGATCCCATGTATCATTCTTTTTCAACAATGTCATTTCTTCATCCATAGCAATCTTCTAGGATTCTGCATCATTCATATCTAATGCCTCTTTTACAAAGTGGGTTCATCCATGTTTGTATTCAAAGTAAAAATACATCTCCAATCATTAGGTGAATACCTTTCAGGTAGTTTTCCATGCCTTTTAGACCTTCGAACAAGTTGAGTTGGAGGTTCTTCCTCCTCTTCTAAAGATTCAGAGCTAGATGAGCTCTCCTCAACTTCTTGTCTATCCATGTGCCTCGATTCAACTTTCTCGGATGTAGAAGGAAATTGAATCACATCTTCCTATTTAATTTTTTTTGGCTACAATTTAACAAAAGAAGGCTTAGTTTCTCAAAAAATAACACTTCAACTATAGATTACCTTTTGTGCAATACGATCCCAAAGCTTGTATCCTTTTACACCATAACTATATCCGATGAAGATACATTTCAAAACCTTGTTCTCCAACTTTTTTCACTTTTCCTTTGGTGCGTGTCCATATACCTCACAACCAAAAACTCTAATATTTCTTAATGAAGGCTTTCGAATCAACCATGCCTCTAAAGGTGTCTTATCAACAAGAGATGATGTAGGAGACCTATTAATTAGGTAATAGGCAGTGGCAATAGCTTCAACCCAAAACCTTTGTTCTAGGCCAGCACCACTCAACATACTCCTAGCCTTCTCCATCAGTGTCCTATTCATTCTTTCTGCAACTCCATTCTGTTGTGGAGAATACAGAGTTTTCTTCTATCTATGAATACCATAATCTTTACAAAATGTATCAAAATTGTTAGAGAAAAATTCACTGCCATTATCAATCCTCAAGTATTTTATTTTCTTTCCATTTTGCAATTCAACCATTGCTTTAAATTCTTTAAACTGGCTGAAAATTTTAGATTTACTCTTTAGAAAGTATACCCATGTCCTTATACTATAATCATCAATAAATAAAACATAATATGTAGATTTACCAATCGAAGGAATATCTACAAGACCAAACACATCAAAATGAATAAGATCAAATACACCACAAGCTTTATGAGAACTTGAATAAAACTTAATGCGATTTTTTTTCATAAACTCAATGCTCATAGAAATTGAAATCAATATTACAATCAGACAAACCTTCAAGAAGGTTTTTATTTTTCAAGGTCCTTAGACCCTTTTCTCCAATGTGACCAAGTATTTGGTACCATAACATAGTTTTCTCTGCAAGTAATTTTGATTCAGGAGAAAGAGCAACCTTGGATACCCTGAAGTTTTGACCATCTGCTGAAGGTGAAACCCTCACCTCTTCCACAGACTTTCTTTTCACAGAAGTACTATTGCACTCAATAGTGCATGCATCAAGCTTATACAATGTGCCATATCTAACACCTCTAGCAATCGCCATAGCACCTCTAACCATCTTACATATTGCATTAGAAAATACTACCTACACACCCACATCTATTAGTTTGCTCATAGATAACAGATTTTGTGCTAATCTAGGGATATGCAACACATTATCAATCCTTTTTATTCTACCATCAGGAAATTTGATTTTAACTTTATCACAACCAACAATATATTTAAATAAGAATCATCACCCAAGTACACCTTACCTCCATCAAAATTCTTCATATTCAGAAAACCAATCTCTATTAAAGGTCATATGGAAAGATGCACCTGAGTCAATTAACCATGCATCACTACCTACATGAGTAACCAAAGTTACAGTGAATGCATTTCCATATTCCTTCTCAGACTTAGAATCATAATCAAATCTTTTATTTTTCTTCTTTACTTCTTTGCATTCCTTACAAACATGTCCAAGCTTACCATAGTTCCAACAAATAACTTTGGGCTTTCCAAGAGATTTAAATCTCCCCTTGGACTTGGATTTGTCACACTTCTCATTCTTCTTTCCTTTTTCCTTAGGTATTCCATGAATACTTAGGGCCTCCTTGGCGGTGATGGATACCTTCCTCCTCATCTCTTTAGAAAGCAAAGAACCCACCACATCTTCAATCTTCAAAATAACAGAAGTACTCCCAATAGCCATAACAAGAGAATCCCACGAATCAAGAAAAGAACAAAGCAAGATCTAACATTTCTCCTCCTCATCCATTTTGACACCAACTAATTCCAATTGATCTACCAACATAGTGAATGCTTTCAATTGGTCTATGATTTTTCCACCCTCTTCCATTCTCATAGAGTACAATTTCTTCCTTAAGAAAATCTTGCTCACTAAAGATTTGGTTTGATACATCTCACCAATTTTATTCCATAGTTTTTGTGTAGAGGTATCCTCATGGACATTGATTAAAACAAAGTCTTCCAAGCACAATCTAATTAGACCCTTTGCATTATGGTCCATAACATCATATTGAGCAACCTGAGTAGGATCTACATGATTTGAAACATTCTCATCAACAACATCCCACTGATCTCAATCTATCAACAGATCCTCTGTCTTCAGCTTTCACATCTCAAAATTATTTCTAGAAAATTTATCCACCTCTATTCTCACTAATGAACTTTCCATTTGAAAATTCTTGCAACAAGATCACAAAGTATCTTTTGCACAAGATCCCACTCAAATCTAGATTAGTTCAAAAAACCCAACAACCCATAACTGAAACCAAAGGTGATCAAGCTTTGATACCACTTGCAAGGAAGTTAAGGTAGCGAAACAACTTCCTACACTAATCTTGAGAGGAGAATAATATAAAAATTTACAGATCGTTAACAGTTACAAAAACTTAAACAAAAATAAACATAAATATCATGCATACCACGACACAATGATTTATGTGGGGAAAACCCTTTCAGGAGAAAAACCCCATACTCCAAAATCCGCCCAATATATTATTCAAAAATCATAAAGATTACAATACACTTGCAGAATAAGCTTCTCATAGGAGTATCACCACCAGAGATCAAGAGACAACACGATCGCTATCAAACTCCCAAAATACATCACCATCTACAAACGCAGTACAACGCCCTCATAAAATAGGGTTACCTTCTAGGGCAAGACATGCCTACAAAATATCCACAATTAGATCTAAAACCTAAAAATTAACTATCTAGATTTACAATATATCATTTATTTAATGTATGTCAGTCATTTAGTATTTTTCTAAAAAAAGGTAACAAAAAATTGTTGACACACATCCCACTCCTCCCCTCCACCCCATGCTCCCATTGTATATTACACCAATCAATGTAACTAGGGAACACACACAAACACACACACACACACACACACACACACACACACACACACACACACACACACATATATTATCAACAATAAATCTTATATAATTGCAAGGTTGAGACACATTTTCCCAACATATTCACCTTGGATATCAAATGTTTTTGATGTTAGAAAACCTAATGGTCGTATTCACATTCGCATTGAATTTCATGATCTCAATAAGGCTTCTCTTAAGGACGATTTTCCATTGCCTAATATTGATATGATTGTGACTCAACCACAAACCATACCTCGTTGTCCTTCATGGATGGCTTCTCGAGCTATAATCATATTCGTATTAACCTAGAAGATTAGTATAAGATAGCCTTCACTACCTCGCGGGGTACTTTCTATTATGTAGTCATGTCATTTAGGTTAAAGAATGCAGGAACAACTTACCAATGAGTGATGACCTTAATATTTTATGATTTCATTCACAAAGATCTAGAAGATTACGTTGATGACATCCTAGCTATCTATGACTCGTCTAGATCATGTAGAAAATATCTGTCTTTTGAAATACTTTGACTCTATAAGATGAGACTAAACCCTCTTAAGTGTGTGTTTAGCATTGACACTGGAAAGTTTTTAAGGTTTATTATTTCTCACTCAGGAATCAAAGTCAACACTAATAAGATTGATCTAATTTTTAATGTTCATGCCTCCACCTAGAAACATCTCTCATATACATAGTCTATAGGGGAAGATTCAAGCAATTTGTAGATTCATATCTCAGTTGGTTGACCACACCCTTCCCTTCACACATTTGTTGAAGAAAGATGTTTGATTCTGATGGGACGATGAGTGTGAGAAAGCTTTTGAGTCCATCAAGATTTATTTGGAAAATCCTCCTATCTTAATGTCGGTTATGCAGGATAGACCCTTTCTGCTTTATTTCGATGCATCACCTCATTCCTTAATAACTTTGTTGGCTCAGAACAATGATGATGGTAGAGAAAGAGTGATCTAATTTATTAGCTACATTCTTGTCGATTATGAAGCTCGTTACTTGGTCATGAAGAGAAAATTTCTAGCTCTTGTCTTTGCAATGCAAAAGTTAAGACATTACCTTCTTCATACTAAAACCCATGTCATTGTAAAAAGTGATCTTTTGAAGCATCTGTTCACTAGAACTGATCTTGTTTGGAGATTGGTGAAATGGGTAATGTTGCTTTTTGAGTTCGACATCAAGTTTGTAACTCAGAAAATCAATTAAGGTTTAAGTTGTTGTTGATCAATTGGTGGAAGCTCCCTCATCTCGCTCTTTCCCTAATATGGATTTATTTCTATATGAAGATCTTTTTGTAATTGATCATGAGCTTGTATGGGAGATGTATTTTGATGGATCGAGGCATCAAGCTAGCTTTGAAGCGGGCATAGTTTTGGTCTCACCCAAGAGTAAGCCATTCCCTCTATCCTTTTTTATTTTGTAGACATGTAAAATTGACCTAACACTTATCACACACTAAATGACATTTTCACACCATCGACATTATTATCATTGAATATCACTAGATTTCACATTAATCACATCAAAAACCATAAATTATTCTATTAATTGAATAATACTACATTATTTAATTAATTCACCTTTTCACCATTTTTGACTAATGAAATAAATTCCATTTATTTAATAAAATCCTAAAACCCTAATTCTGCTATTAATTGAATAATACAACATTATTTAATTAATTCACATTTTATCATTTTTTGACCAATTCATTTATTTAATAAAGTACTAATCTCACTTTATTTCATCTTGATTAGTTAAATAAGACCAATTATTTAATTGCGTCGCTAATTCACTTTTTTCCTCTGTCTCTTGAAATTCACTGATAAAAAACTGTTGCATTTGGTAAAATCAGCACACTTGCTACAAAACCAACACACTTGCTGCAAAACTAGCCGCACTTGAAAAATATTTTTCAGTGCACTTGCCAAAAATATGTTTGCACTTGCCGAAATAGCTCACTTTTGATTGAGTAATTCACCAAATTGAACAAATACATACAGAGGTTGCACATGCAAAAACTAGGTGCACTTGCTTCTCAAAATTTAGAGCACTTGACAAAATTAAGGCCACAATTGATAAAATTGACTGCTTTTGCTCATAGTTTGTCGCTTCTGCTAAAAAACCATCACTTTTGCTCTATCTTGTTGAAAGTTAGAAAAGCAAACTGAAGCTGGTTACAAGATCCTTGTTGAAACAAAACAATTGGAAACCCAAGATAGGTCATATAGTCCTCCATCCATCTTCAAACTCCATCCTAATTTTGGAAATCAAGATCAAAACAAACAAAATTGGATTATTCCCTCACTCGCACTTCTAAGATATCAACAATTGCTTGAACCTCAAGGCTAGTTCAAGTAAGCTTTTTTGCAACATATCCTCTAGAAGAAGAAGTGAGATATTGATCCAAGCCTTTCAACATTTTGAGATCCAAGAATAGTGTCACCCCAAAACAACACTCAAACCTTAGGGTCTTGAGCTTCATAACAACCATATCAAAACATCAACACTTTCACAATATGACCATTTGGAAACCAGTTGCTCCAATTCAACAACTAAACCTTACACCAAATAGCATACAACCAAAATTTGAACTAATTGAAAGAGAACAAACAAATATAATCACTAGTTTGAGGAGCTTTATATTTGAGACAAAAGAAACACCCAAATTAGTGAAGAAACATAGCAAACATCTTAGATAAAGAGGAAGAGAAAGCATACCTAGCAGCAAGAAGACCCATGTTACCACCTCCTGGGTGGAAATAGGTATCCATCCTTCATGATCTCTAGCAAGAGAAAAATCCTTAAATGAAATTCCACATTCCGCCTTTTAAAGAGGCACCATAGCTCAAGGTATATCAAGAGATGCACCTTAAATATTTACCGCAACTGGGACACCTTGGTAAGAAATTGTTACACTCACTCTTCAAGGAGTGAACCAAACTAGTATATCTAATTTGGGCCCATATTTCCACCTCCCGCATTACAATAAACACCACCTTTCAAAAATAGAAAATCCCAAAAATAAAAGCAATTTCATTTTCCTCAAAATAGAAAATCTAGAAAAATGCATTCATAGTTAGGAGCCACAAACCGTTCACAAAAGCTTGGCACTTGTTTATAACAACTACAAGGTCACAACATAGAAAATAAACATGGAGGTCAACAAAAGTAGTTCCAACATACCCCCGACAAACACCACAAACAACAAAAGTAACCCATGGAGATATAAACCAAGTAACCTTATGACAGGGTATCTATTACTCAAATCACTCTTATCAAGGGTCACAACATCAAGTAGGGAAACAACATCAAGTGTTTCAAAATCACCATCAAGGGATAAGTCTAGAACAACAAATTATCCTAAATGAACTTGATAAAAATATTGAGGAACTTGAACAAAATCAAAATACGACATATCACCAATACCATGTTCAACGTTTAAACATTGCATATCCACAACAAGCAAACATCAATCCACAAACACCTCAATATCTACATCAACAACACTTCTAATATCATCAAAACATTGATTCATATCAACAAAAAATTCTATTTCCACAACATCAAGTGAATCAACAACATCAATTGCTAGAACAAAATCCTCAAACTCAAGATCAAAGGATTCCCCAAATTCAATATCAAGGTGCACCCCACCCTCAAGGTACCTACAACACACAAAAAGGATTTAACCCTTCGTATACACAACATAGTTATCAAGGGTCCACGCCTTCACAAAAACCCATCTATGATCAAGAAAATAATCATACAAAAAGGTTATAACATCCTTCCAAACCAAACAAACACACCTATTGACCATATAACCTTGTCGTTACAAAATAACAATCAACTTGGTTACCAAAAAAATAAATGGAATGACCAACAACAAAATCAAGAGAAAATAAATCAGGGAGGGAAATAGAGGCAATATGATCAACCATGAAGGAAATTCATCCCTTTCAGAGAGACCTTAGAGGTAATCATACACCAACTAGTACAACAAGACCTTATCAAAATCAACGATAGTCCAACTTATGGTGAACCAAACTTTAAAATCCCTAGGTATAATGAGTACGGATGATGTGAGTTCCACAAAATCAAAGGTCATGATACATCAGAATGTGTTACACTCAAAAATATCATCCAAGACCTTATTGATCAAGGAGAAATAGCTATTGAAGATGACATTCAAGGACCATCTATGAATGACAACATTGACAATATTTCAACCTCAAAAGTTGAAAACAGTGATTAAGAGCTATATATCGCTGATCACATTGATAATATCTCTACATCATCCAATGAGAATGAGGACATAAATCAAGAATTTAATCCCAAGCATGATCAAAATCAATCACCAAATTCTAGCAATGATCCAGTCCAAGATACATTAATATTGAATCCAACCTCATGATAGTACAGATTGATGATCAATAGACTCTTAATCCCACACTTATACACAATGCAGAAAATCTAAGACAAGAGCTACCGCCCATATGCTCACATTTTGAGAAAATCCAAGGATCCTTTACAAGCAATCCTTTCTTTGAAATTGATCCATGTCAAGAGCACAAACCAAAGCACATTGAAGATAATACTACACAAAGTCAAGATCAAGAAGAAGTATTAAAATAAAAAATATCCTCTAGGCAGATTGAATACATCGAGTATGAAAATATGGAGCACGGTATCTTAAAATCAGAAAATATAACTGATAATCCTAAGCAACAGAGTATTGGGTATACAACAATCAAGGAAGCGCCAATATATTTTGAAGGGCCATCAAAATCTGATATTTCATAGAATCAAGCCAAAGATATAAATCAGGAAGTTATCCCACATATGGAGGATTATACCAGTGAAGAAGCTATCACCTTTGAAGATCCACAATAGAGTAGAGAAGTATTAACACCTTGTTTCCAACGTAAATCATATCCTATTGCAAATAAAAAATTTCAACAAGTGCATTATCAAGGCAGAGGATTAGGTAAACATGAACATGGTATTCCAGAACTAGTGCAGATTATTGGCAATCCTAAGCATCAAGGTCTCAATTATTCAGTAATTAAGGGATCTAAACATATTAGTGATTCCTCTATAATACTGGGGGTAACTTTATGTAATGCAAGCATCAACATAGAGAGCACGAAGAGTCCTTGTGATGAAATTGCTACCAATGCTACAACTATCCATATCATGAATCGTGATCCACGTATTTTTCCACCCTCTCATTGGGCCCAACAACAATAGAAAAAGCTATAACCAAGAACGAAAAAAGGCATTGAAGAAAAATAATAGGAAAAACAAAGTGGACAAGAAAGATTCAAATGGATACAAAAGAAAAAGCAAGAAAATCATCCCTATCAAACTCCATTATTCAAAAAACTATGGGGAAAAATAAAAAAGGGAAGTTCATCGATAAAAAATGTCCAACAATGCACAAGCAATATTCAAGAGCAACCTACAAAGTATATCAAGACATTGGCCCCAATTGAATCTCCATATCCACTCATAATTGCACATCATCCCAAGTCTAAAAAATAAAAGGTTCCAAACCTTCAAACAATCCATTTAAATCCCATATCTCTCAATGAATTTCACCATCCATGATATCCAAATCTCACATTTGTCATGTGTTGGCAACAACTCTTTATCATAAGGATTCCAAGGGCATTCTATCACGATGTGTGCATCAAGGTAAAGTTAACTCTGGTATCTACAAGGAAGATGAGAATTATCAAAGGTTACATTTAGGCGCTCATATCCTAGCAAAACAACTCCTCCAAGAAGGATATTGTTGACATGTCATGACAACAAGAACAACCATAGTAGTACCAACATCTACATCAACACCACCAGGTGGTTCAACATGAGCAAAAAATTGTCACCATGATGAAAACCGAGTAAATAGGCATCTTCTGTGACATCAAAAAAATCAAGAGAAAAATCATCCTCTAGTTTCCATTCCTTGCTCAACTTCCCCTTCATTTAATCATGATTCAAATTGAGAATACTACATCCAGGACAGACTAAAAAGATGGAAATCAATGCTCTGTAGGCCAAGAGGCAAGCCTCAGACTGACTAACAAAGCAACAAATCTAACCCAAACCCCACAAAATTTGTACACTACACCCCACAAACATCCACCGAAGAACTTTGAGAGGCAACGCCGAGCAAAAAACCAAGGATCATCCCATTCCAAACCAAAAAATGAAATCCGCCCCAAGGACCAACAAAGCCAAACGGAGAACAAAGGGGAGTAACAACCCCCACCCCACACTGCCAGAGCACCTACCTAGACAGACAAAAGGAACTACAATGGAACAAGATGTGCCTCCTTCAACCTCACAACATTCACCTCGGCCAAATATACCAGCTCATGTGGAATTGAGGAATCATTAAACAAAAATTCCACTTCATCTTGTCACACACCCAGGTTGGCGAGCCAATCTATGACACAATTCCCCTCCCGAAAAAACATTCTTCAAAGAAAAGCACTCCAAGTTTTCTAAAACATCCCAGATGATCGACAACCATTTCTTAAGCTTCCAACTTGGGGCATTACGATTAGTCACCTCATTTATGCAAATCAACGAATCTCCCTCAATCTCAACCAGCTTAAGGCCCTTAGCCTGAAATAGTCTTAACCCACATGCCAAAGCTTTGAACTCAACTTCATTATTGGTAGCTATCCCAATTTTCCTGGCAGCTGCCTAGAGGCACTTCCCTTCAACATTTCTTATCACATAACCAGCTCCCGATATACCCGGGTTACCTTTAGAGGACCCATCAAAATTTAGTTTGCAGAAGCCAGCCATGGGAGGAGACCACTTCATCAAACATCTTTTGGATTTGTTGCAAGTTGAGAGCACATGAATTTAAAACCTCCATTATACTTACCTCCATTCTTTTGATCACTTCGGCTTCCGACAATACCAAATCTTTGAATATGCACCTATTGTGCTCCTTCCAAATATTCCACACAAGGAGTGAGGGTGCAACAAGCCAAGCCCCAACCCATAAATTTCTACTCTTCCAAATAGGACAACTCTTTAAAAATTGGAGCAGATCATTTTTCCTGGGAGTCAACCACCCCCGGGCTTGCATAAGCCAGTCCCAGTAGTTGGATGCTAAAGGATAATTTAACAAGTGATTTGAATCCTCGATCGCGTTTCTGCACAAAACACACATACTTAGGCCTAGAATCCCAAACACATCCAACCTTTCACCCGTGAGAATGCGCTTGTGCAGAGCCATCCATAGGAAGGACCCCGCCTTAGGCATAACACCCTTTCTCCAGCAAAGCGCTACCGACCAATCAGTACAATTCAAATGTTCCCTCTAAATCTCATAGCCTAGCATGATTGAGTACTCACTTGATCTAGAGCCACACCAAATAATTTCATCCTCCAACTCAGATAACTCAATTCTTTGCTCAGCTAGGATAGACCTAAGTGACTCGGCAACATAAACTGGGACCTCAAGAGAATTGAACTCCTTCCAAACCGTAGTGGCACCACACACCCCCGATACCACCCTTACGTAATTCACCATAGAGAAGCCATGCTTTTGGATTGTATTATCCAACCAGCTAGTGTTGTACCAGGACTCCACAATGGAAGGGAAGTCATCCCATGAGTCATGCCAAAAATCTTCTCGCTTCCCATTCCCAATCTACCAGGTGAGATGATCAAAAATTAATGGTCGACTATCCCACATAAACTTCCATATAAGAGAGTTGCACGCATAATTTTCCACTGTCAAGATCCTCTCTGGGTTCATGTTATCCAGTTAATTTTTTTGAGTTATCTTGCACCATTTCCTCTCAGGCTCCTTGTACAACTTCCAACACAACTTTGCACCAAGGGCTCTATTTTGTTCCTCCATTTTTTGCATCCTAGCACCCACAAAAAATTTATCCAGGCACATAGTCTCCCATCCAATCAGAGGGATACACTTACTTTCTTTCGCCCCGTCCCAAAGAAATTTTTTAAGGAGGCTATATAACCCTGAGGTTACCTTGTGCGGAGCTTTGAAGCACATCATGAAAATAGGCACCGCTGACAGCACCAATTTTATCATCACAATCCTTCCAACCAAGGTCAGCCAATGATTTTTCCAAGCCTCCACCTTCCTTTTGCAACCATCCATAACATCTTTCCAAAGTGAAGATTGATAGCACCCATGAAAAAGAGGTGCCTCAAGGTATTTGGAAGGGAGTTCGGCCTCTACAAAACCAAGTAGTCTAGCAATCCTCCTGCACATGGGAGCTTTAGTATTGAAAAAGTAGATCTTCGACTTCTCTTTATTTATGATCTACCTTGAGGCCCCCACATAGGAGTCCAAGGGATCCCTTATAAGCCTTGCCTCATTAACAATAGCTTCACCAAAAAGCATTGAATCATCAACAAACTAGGAATGGGTCATCGTGTCCAAATATTTTGCAACCATAATTTCCTTCCAAAGCCCAGCCATTCGAAGCCTCTTGATGTGTCTTCCCAAGGCCTCCGCCATTATTACAAATAGAAAAGGAGAAAGGGGATCACCCTGTCTGAGGCCATTGGTGGCCCCGAAGAAACTACATAAGGACCCATTCACCATAATCGAATAGCGAGGGGATGAAATGCACATCTCCACCAAATCCCGCCAATGTTGAGAGAATCCAAACCTACACATGAATTCCAAAAGAAAACTCCAATCTACATGATCATAAGCTTTGCTAATAGCCAATTTAATGAACACACCTTTCATTTGCTCATAAGAGATAGAGTGAACCATCTTAGCAGTGGCAATGATGTTGTCAATGATTTCCCTGCCTGGAGTAAACCCATTCTGCTCTTTAGAGATCACACAACACAGTATAACTTTGAGCCTATTTGCAAGTGCCTTGGACAATATCTTGTAAATAGAGTTGCATAAAGAGATCGAAAAAAATTTCGCAAAGGTTTTGCTAACCACCTTCTTTGGTATTAGAGTAATAAATGTGTTGTTTATGTCCTTAACAAATTTATGCTTCTTGCGAAAGTCCTCCACCAAACACCAGATGTCAGTCCCCATAAAATGCCAACATTGTTGGAATAATTTCACAATTAGACCATTGGGTCCGAGAGCTTTTTTAGGATGCAACCTGAAGACCGCCTTGTGAATCTCTTCCAAAGAGAACAACTTGCATAGGAATTTTTTTTCATCTTCATCGATACATTGTAGAATGCACTCCAAAATTGACTAGTTACAATCGGATCTATGCTTCTTCGAAGAGGAGAATAGGGCCTCAAAATGCCACACTGCCTAAGCTTCAATTCTAGAACGATCACTGACGAAAGACCCATCCGGGAATTGGATGAAATCAATTATGTTTCGTTCTCTTCTGGTCTTTGAAGAACTATGGAAAAACTTTGTATTGGCGTCACCATCTTGCAACCAGACCTCTCGTGCCTTATCTCTCCAAAAAAACTCCTCCCTAGCAAGAAACTCATAGTGTATTGCTTTTAATTTCTTTTCTCTTTGAAACTCCACTGCAATCATGCCGAAACAGAAAACACTTTCACTGAGTGCAGCAAGTTTGGCTTTGACCAACTCCTTCTCTTTGAAGATATTTTTAAAAGTAGTTTTGTTCCAACCTCTCAATTTTTCTTTTATAAATGCTAGTCTACGGATGAAACAAAAACTAACCGTCCCTTCAAATTGGTCCACAGACTTCCACCATTCCTCTAACAAGGGTAGAAAATTTGAGTCACGCCACCACATAGACTCAAACTTGAAGTAACCCTTCCCAAGCCTATCACAAGGACCAATCTAAAGTACCATAGGGAAATGGTCTGACACAACCATAGGAGAAATACTCGAGTAAAGCCTGAAATCATCACCTAGCCAACTATGTCCAACCAAAAACCTGTTGAGCCGTTCAACAATTCCAGTGAAGCCAACTCTCCTGTTGGTCCAAGTGTACTCACCATTCTTAGGTACACAATCAGTCAATCCTAGATTGTGGACAAAATTCTGAAAGTCCACCATCGCCTTATTTTCCTTTAGTAGACCACCACTTTTTTCATTCAAGTCCATGAGGGCGTTGAAATCACTGCCCAAAATAGCCCAGTCACCAACCACCGATACACACCTATCTTTTATTTGCTTTGAAACCAAAACTTTATCCCCTGTATGGATTGACCATATACATTAAAGAGAGGCAACACACAATCTGAAAGCCTACAACGAATAAAACACTACATCCAATTGGCTAGAGAAGCCTCCAACCTTACATCAATTGAATTAGCCAACCATAACACTCCCAAGCCACTCGCAGATCCTATAGCATTCATGAAGACACCTGCCATTTCTTACAGTATTTTAGAAACTTCTCCATCTCCTCCGCACTAATTTTTGTTTCTTGAAGAGGAATCATATCAGCAGCTAACCTATCTAAGTGACGCTTCACTAAGTGTCTTTTGTCAGAGGCTGAAAGGCCCCTGAAATTCCAACTTATGATTTTCATGGCTTCCCAAGGGAGGCATTAGCTCCCTTGGTTTTCAAAAATTCCATGATGTTAGTCAAGCCCAACTCACCTGTCGCTTCCTCCCTCTTCTGCTTCCTCGATTTCCTTCCCTTCCCTTTTTTCACCTTGTCAAGGAATCGGGAAGCCAATTGACTGATGCTCCTTGGATCCACAATGTCAAGCCACCAATCTTTGAATATGACATCCCCAGACTGTTGAGAAAAGGGGTCTCTTGAGCACCATCTTTCCAAGAGCCCGTCAAAACACACCTACGAGGGGCAGAAACTGCAATAGCCTATAACGGAGCAGAGAGATTCGGGACCACCAATTTCCCAACCACAACCTTTCCATCATCATTTGGCAGAGCATCGATGCCTCCCTCTTTCTCCACCCAACCACAATTCAGATTCAACAAACTAGCCTCCTTGTCTATCGAGATGCGTCGAGATTCACCCCTTTCCGCTTCCCCCCAACAACGATCAATCTAGCTAGCACCCTCATAACAAATAGGTTGAATAGACCCTAGCTCTATTGCCATCTTATTATTTTCTGCCAATTGCAGAGAAGGAGAAACCGAAGGTGGTTTCCATCTCCAAACTTTCCAGAGCCTTGGATGTTTTTTACAGTTCTCAACCCTGTGATCCCTGCCCCTACATCTTGAGCAATAAAATATTTTTGCTTCCACCTCAACCTGCTGAATCTAGTGTTCCCCACCAACAAAAAGTAGGATTTCTTTCAGAATTCCTCTGACTGCAACAATCTTAATCTGAGCATAAATATAGGAGTCACCTTCTATAATCCCCAGATCCACATCTACCAGTGTTCCCAACGAGCGGTCGATCTTAACCAAACAGTCCTCTGCCCAATACTCCATTAGCAAATTGTATAGCTAGATCTAGACTACCTGGAGTCATATGGGACATGTCTAGCAGCATCAAAGTTCTTGCACCATTTATGAATATATAACGGAGACTAACCAAATTTCAAAAGCCCTCCCTGAAGGATCTCCTCGTGCGCCGCCTCCGACTAGAAAACCGCTATGAAAAAACCTTTTGGCATAAATTTTACAATCTCTTTTGTGCACCAATTCTCTAAGATCCAGGCCCTAATTCTACCATGGTCCAAATAGGGGTCGATCACCCTAGCAATAATTTCCAATTCTTCAAGCATTGCCACCTCCTCCCCGGCCTCCACAGACAAATTGATCATCGTAAAATGCTTGTGGCATGGGCTTGAACATTCCACCTTTCCCTTAGATGCATCTGCATTCTCCTGTCGATCCTCGCCTCCATCTTCAGGAGCCACCCTCTCACTCGCCACCCATGTAAGATTTCACATTATTGAATCACTTAATTTTCAGGTAGTTGTGGACTAAGATCCATTATTATTTGATATATATATAATGTATATCTAATTTTTAAAAAAATATGTAAGATGATGTTGCTTTTTGAAATCTTCTTTTAATATATACTCATTTATATAGGTTAAATGCTTTCACATTATATATGTAAATATGCATTATAGTTGGGCATTTTATTTATTTATTTATTTATGGATGTTTAAAACCCTCTTTATATGTACATATATAAAAAGAAAAAACTGATTTGTTTGCTATGCATTGAGAATCCATATCATTCATAAAATTATTTTGAGTCATTTTCATATATATAAATTACATATTTTGCATACATACTTCATATGAACAAACCCTTTACCAAAACATATGTTCCTTGGCTATACATATTTATTGTTGCTCTTTTCCTTAAGACCAGTTTTATGTAGCAAGAATTTATTTTAGCTACCCCTAGTTATTATTAAAATGCAAGGCATAGATCTTGGAAAGTTTAAGAAAATCCTTTTACAAACGTTAATCATGAGTTAGTTGTGTTAACTTTGCTGCAACTTCAAACCAACATTTACATCATTAATAATGATAGGGAAATACAAGTATAGGCATAGTCTTTCATCACAAAAACATAAACTAAAATACATCTCTCTTATGATATATTTTCATTCCATAATGTACAACTTCTCTTTTTTTCTTTGCACAATAGTATAGTTAGCTCACAACATTGTTCAAAATTGAAATCTTATGAAATAGTATATTAACAATAGTCTATTCAAGAAATTTAAACTTATCCAACACCTTTTGAGAATGGAGAAAACATGTCAATGGAAAAGAACAAGCTCCCTACCTATCCAACATGACATCATAAACCCATATCATGGCTCTAGCCATCCCCTGAGCAAGGAGAAACACCAAAACTCCTGATTAAATACAACAAACCAAGCCCAAACAACAACAAGAATCCCAAACAAGTTTCCTAAGACCTCTATATAAAATATATTGGCCAACAACCCAAAACTCAATACTTTTTGACCCATTCACAACTCCATAACCCCAAGAAAATATCCATGCACATTCCCAAAATTTCTCAACCATTTTTAACAAGAAAATAAGAGCATTTAAGAATACAAATACCCTTTCTAAGCAAGAAATGGGAGACAAAAGTTAAAAACAACTTATCTTTCAAGTTGATTTTCTCCTCCAACCTTCATCTTCTTCTTCCACCCTTCTTTTTTTCCAACTCCTCTCTCATCTTCTCCAACACCCAAAAAAAAGTGTTCAAGTTTCAACTCTCCCCCTTTTATTTTCCATAATAATAATAAAAAGATAAAAACAAAACCCTAGTTCAAATTCATTCACCTTCAAAAAAATAAATTTAAAATGGGTCAAAACTCATAAATGAAGAAGGTTATAGTCTCCAAAGTGTGCCCAACCCTTGGGTATATACCTAGTGCTTTGAAAACCAACAAAAATAACTCAAATTAACATTTAATAACACTTTTAAATCACATAAAACATACATATCTTTTTAAACAAAATTTAATTGGACTCATTCCCCTTACAAAACTTTCACATCAAGACATGAATTTGAACACAATTCTTTCCAAAAAATAAAATAAAAGAATACTATTGACTCAAATTATAAAAAATACAATCTAGACATATAAAAACAACCAAATTGACTCATTGTACACAATCATCAATCATGACTCGAGACTTCGATTATTGAAGTCTCTCAATGGTGTTTAGATGCTTCTCCCTTCTACCCTCCCACTAGCACTCATTTCCTACACATCATCACCACACTAGTATTTTTATATCCAAAATATGTGCATGGTTGAAAATTGCATCCAATCATTAAATTTTATAAACCTTATTAAAATCATTTCATAATTTAATAACTGACAATCCATATTGTTTATACTCTACTTAATATTAAAATCTATTCAATTTCACCATTAAAGAAAATAGAAGAATAAACATTGTATTTACCCTTTAACCTATCTAGTTTTTTTTAATATTACTATTATTATTTAAATGTTTTTAAACATATATAACTACCACTTATACTTACCTAAATTTCACCTTTAATTCAATCAAGGTTACCTTCACTAGAATCAATGTAGGATTGGTTACCAATTTCTTCAAGCCTCTTGATAACTTTTGAAGGTCCCTACTCTCTCTCATAAGTAGTATCCCTTGTCAGAAGACACAATACACATTAGTACATTCCTTAACTAAGTTATACATCATGCCATTCCTTATCTCTTACCAAACTAAATTCACTCTATTTGTAACATTCCTTGAGAATATATTTTAATA
>VDFB02289129.1:0-30802 GCA_007258455.2 Sequoia sempervirens | reverse complement strand
GTCACGCCACCACATAGACTCAAACTTGAAGTAACCCTTCCCAAGCCTATCACAAGGACCAATCTAAAGTACCATAGGGAAATGGTCTGACACAACCATAGGAGAAATACTCGAGTAAAGCCTGAAATCATCACCTAGCCAACTATGTCCAACCAAAAACCTGTTGAGCCGTTCAACAATTCCAGTGAAGCCAACTCTCCTGTTGGTCCAAGTGTACTCACCATTCTTAGGTACACAATCAGTCAATCCTAGATTGTGGACAAAATTCTGAAAGTCCACCATCGCCTTATTTTCCTTTAGTAGACCACCACTTTTTTCATTCAAGTCCATGAGGGCGTTGAAATCACTGCCCAAAATAGCCCAGTCACCAACCACCGATACACACCTATCTTTTATTTGCTTTGAAACCAAAACTTTATCCCCTGTATGGATTGACCATATACATTAAAGAGAGGCAACACACAATCTGAAAGCCTACAACGAATAAAACACTACATCCAATTGGCTAGAGAAGCCTCCAACCTTACATCAATTGAATTAGCCAACCATAACACTCCCAAGCCACTCGCAGATCCTATAGCATTCATGAAGACACCTGCCATTTCTTACAGTATTTTAGAAACTTCTCCATCTCCTCCGCACTAATTTTTGTTTCTTGAAGAGGAATCATATCAGCAGCTAACCTATCTAAGTGACGCTTCACTAAGTGTCTTTTGTCAGAGGCTGAAAGGCCCCTGAAATTCCAACTTATGATTTTCATGGCTTCCCAAGGGAGGCATTAGCTCCCTTGGTTTTCAAAAATTCCATGATGTTAGTCAAGCCCAACTCACCTGTCGCTTCCTCCCTCTTCTGCTTCCTCGATTTCCTTCCCTTCCCTTTTTTCACCTTGTCAAGGAATCGGGAAGCCAATTGACTGATGCTCCTTGGATCCACAATGTCAAGCCACCAATCTTTGAATATGACATCCCCAGACTGTTGAGAAAAGGGGTCTCTTGAGCACCATCTTTCCAAGAGCCCGTCAAAACACACCTACGAGGGGCAGAAACTGCAATAGCCTATAACGGAGCAGAGAGATTCGGGACCACCAATTTCCCAACCACAACCTTTCCATCATCATTTGGCAGAGCATCGATGCCTCCCTCTTTCTCCACCCAACCACAATTCAGATTCAACAAACTAGCCTCCTTGTCTATCGAGATGCGTCGAGATTCACCCCTTTCCGCTTCCCCCCAACAACGATCAATCTAGCTAGCACCCTCATAACAAATAGGTTGAATAGACCCTAGCTCTATTGCCATCTTATTATTTTCTGCCAATTGCAGAGAAGGAGAAACCGAAGGTGGTTTCCATCTCCAAACTTTCCAGAGCCTTGGATGTTTTTTACAGTTCTCAACCCTGTGATCCCTGCCCCTACATCTTGAGCAATAAAATATTTTTGCTTCCACCTCAACCTGCTGAATCTAGTGTTCCCCACCAACAAAAAGTAGGATTTCTTTCAGAATTCCTCTGACTGCAACAATCTTAATCTGAGCATAAATATAGGAGTCACCTTCTATAATCCCCAGATCCACATCTACCAGTGTTCCCAACGAGCGGTCGATCTTAACCAAACAGTCCTCTGCCCAATACTCCATTAGCAAATTGTATAGCTAGATCTAGACTACCTGGAGTCATATGGGACATGTCTAGCAGCATCAAAGTTCTTGCACCATTTATGAATATATAACGGAGACTAACCAAATTTCAAAAGCCCTCCCTGAAGGATCTCCTCGTGCGCCGCCTCCGACTAGAAAACCGCTATGAAAAAACCTTTTGGCATAAATTTTACAATCTCTTTTGTGCACCAATTCTCTAAGATCCAGGCCCTAATTCTACCATGGTCCAAATAGGGGTCGATCACCCTAGCAATAATTTCCAATTCTTCAAGCATTGCCACCTCCTCCCCGGCCTCCACAGACAAATTGATCATCGTAAAATGCTTGTGGCATGGGCTTGAACATTCCACCTTTCCCTTAGATGCATCTGCATTCTCCTGTCGATCCTCGCCTCCATCTTCAGGAGCCACCCTCTCACTCGCCACCCATGTAAGATTTCACATTATTGAATCACTTAATTTTCAGGTAGTTGTGGACTAAGATCCATTATTATTTGATATATATATAATGTATATCTAATTTTTAAAAAAATATGTAAGATGATGTTGCTTTTTGAAATCTTCTTTTAATATATACTCATTTATATAGGTTAAATGCTTTCACATTATATATGTAAATATGCATTATAGTTGGGCATTTTATTTATTTATTTATTTATGGATGTTTAAAACCCTCTTTATATGTACATATATAAAAAGAAAAAACTGATTTGTTTGCTATGCATTGAGAATCCATATCATTCATAAAATTATTTTGAGTCATTTTCATATATATAAATTACATATTTTGCATACATACTTCATATGAACAAACCCTTTACCAAAACATATGTTCCTTGGCTATACATATTTATTGTTGCTCTTTTCCTTAAGACCAGTTTTATGTAGCAAGAATTTATTTTAGCTACCCCTAGTTATTATTAAAATGCAAGGCATAGATCTTGGAAAGTTTAAGAAAATCCTTTTACAAACGTTAATCATGAGTTAGTTGTGTTAACTTTGCTGCAACTTCAAACCAACATTTACATCATTAGTAATGATAGGGAAATACAAGTATAGGCATAGTCTTTCATCACAAAAACATAAACTAAAATACATCTCTCTTATGATATATTTTCATTCCATAATGTACAACTTCTCTTTTTTTCTTTGCACAATAGTATAGTTAGCTCACAACATTGTTCAAAATTGAAATCTTATGAAATAGTATATTAACAATAGTCTATTCAAGAAATTTAAACTTATCCAACACCTTTTGAGAATGGAGAAAACATGCCAATGGAAAAGAACAAGCTCTCTACCTATCCAACATGACATCATAAACCCATATCATGGCTCTAGCCATCCCCTGAGCAAGGAGAAACACCAAAACTCCTGATTAAATACAACAAACCAAGCCCAAACAACAACAAGAATCCCAAACAAGTTTCCTAAGACCTCTATATAAAATATATTGGCCAACAACCCAAAACTCAATACTTTTTGACCCATTCACAACTCCATAACCCCAAGAAAATATCCATGCACATTCCCAAAATTTCTCAACCATTTTTAACAAGAAAATAAGAGCATTTAAGAATACAAATACCCTTTCTAAGCAAGAAATGGGAGACAAAAGTTAAAAACAACTTATCTTTCAAGTTGATTTTCTCCTCCAACCTTCATCTTCTTCTTCCACCCTTCTTTTTTCCAACTCCTCTCTCATCTTCTCCAACACCCAAAAAAAGTGTTCAAGTTTCAACTCTCTCCCCCTTTTATTTTCCATAATAATAATAAAAAGATAAAAACCAAACCCTAGTTCAAATTCATTCACCTTCAAAAAAATAAATTTAAAATGGGTCAAAACTCATAATGAAGAAGGTTATAGTCTCCAAAGTGTGCCCAACCCTTGGGTATATACCTAGTGCTTTGAAAACCAACAAAAATAACTCAAATTAACATTTAATAACACTTTTAAATCACATAAAACATACATATCTTTTTAAACAAAATTTAATTGGACTCATTCCCCTTACAAAACTTTCACATCAAGACATGAATTTGAACACAATTCTTTCCACAAAATAAAATAAAAGAATACTATTGACTCAAATTATAAAAAATACAATCTAGACATATAAAAACAACCAAATTGACTCATTGTACACAATCATCAATCATGACTCGAGACTTCGATTATTGAAGTCTCTCAATGGTGTTTAGATGCTTCTCCCGTCTACCCTCCCACTAGCACTCATTTCCTGCACATCATCATGACATTAGTATTTTTATATCCAAAATATGTACATGGTTAAAAATTGCATCCAATCATTAGATTTTATAAACCTTATTAAAATCATTTCATAATTTAATAACTGACAATCCATATTGTTTATACTCTACTTAATATTAAAATCTATTCAATTTCACCATTAAAGAAAATAGAAGAATAAACATTGTATTTACCCTTTAACCTATCTAGTTTTTTTTAATATTACTATTATTATTTAAATGTTTTTAAACATATATAACTACCACTTATACTTACCTAAATTTCACCTTTAATTCAATCAAGGTTACCTTCACTAGAATCAATGTAGGATTGGTTACCAATTTCTTCAAGCCTCTTGATAACTTTTGAAGGTCCCTACTCTCTCTCATAAGTAGTATCCCTTGTCAGAAGACACAATACACATTAGTACATTCCTTAACTAAGTTATACATCATGCCATTCCTTATCTCTTACCAAACTAAATTCACTCTATTTGTAACATTCCTTGAGAATATATTTTAATAACTAATATTAACTCCTAGTTTTCAACTACATCAAACCATCTCCAATCCAAATTGATGATACTAATTAATCCACAAAACACAATCTTGCTAACTTTAGATATTCAATGGTCTTAGGCTCAGCTATCAGAATCTCCATAACATGATCAAATGTAAAACATATAAGGAAATATAAAATTAATAGCATCCCAAATAGAACATGCATAAGGAAATTATATTAACTCTTGATAGTAATAAACACGTTTCTCTCAAAAATCTAAAAAAAAGGTTAATCTTCCTAACATACCGAACAAAATCACACTATGCATCAATTAGTTTCGTAAAGTGAAACATGCAACAAGAGAAAAAAAAAAGAAAGTGTTAATAGGCACACAAGGGTTGACCTTACAATATTTGGTTTCTATATTCAATTTCATGTCAAACCTTGGGAGTCGACCACTAAAACTCCAGCATTGGTTGGTTGGGTTGTTTTCTATACTTTCTCTTACCAATGTTTTAGGATGTATGTTTAGAATTCCACTAATACTGCTTAACATTATTTTATCCAAAGTTTTTTTTATTAACTATAGTAGTTGTTATAGCTCATTGTGTCACATTCTTATCTTTAGATCGACTCTTCTTTCCAATAGACTCATTGGCACTAGCAACAATAGATATAGCATGTTTAAGTGATTCTTTTTATTTTGGTTTCACAAAAATGCCTAACTTTTTCATTAATTTTCTCATTTTCCACATTCTCAACAATTGCATCATGAGTTGACATTGAAATGATAGTTTTTTTGATAAAAAAATTGTTTGTATAATCTATTGGCATATGTTCTTATTTGTCTCCAAGACATCTTACTAGTAAGATTATCCAAAATAGTACTTTCAATTTTTAAAAAGATATTTCCATTTTCAACAATACAAGATTTTTATTTTCAACAAAAGGATATTTATTTTTTTAAATAAAAGTGGCAAGCCACTGATATTTTATTAATAATAAAATGATGAAGGATATTTTATTAATAATTAAGGATATTCATTTTCACCAACACACAGATTTTCATTTTCAACAAAAAAAATATTTTCATTTTGACCAACACAAGGGATTTCATTTTTAATATTCATTTCTACAACTTGTCTATGAATAAAATCGATCTCAACAATGTTATATCCAACTTCTTGTAAATGATCAATACAAATATCATCTAGAATCACATTTTACATATCATTAAAAGGTGGATTTGAAGACATACTTGGATTTGTGCCTATTGTCACATTCCCAATACCATTGAAAGGTGAATTTGAAGACATACCACGATTAGTTTCTATAATCGTATTATCTTCCACATTCACCTCTTAAAAATTTGCATCATCTACATCCATGCTCTCTTCAATGTTTTTATCTTCAATATTTATGGAACCAAATGCTTAAACATTATTCACTGCTTGAATCCCATTTCTTCTATCTCTTTGCCATTTTTCCTCTTCTTTATTTTCTTGAATTTCTTTAAGGGTCATGATTGTAATGTCCCTTACCTAAATTTCCCTAGAATTTTCTTGTTGATTGGGTTTAGGGTTTCTTCTTCCCAAATGAATGTTCTCATAATTCAATAACCCTAGATTTGAACCCTGTATTCACCATATTAACAACATATCTATTAGCATTAATATCTAGATATCCAAAATATCAGCATAATCATAAAGGCATAAGGAAGACATAAGAGGAGTGTCATAGGTGGATCCGCCCTGAAGCCCTCATATAAAACTCAAGAGGATTTTTCATCACAATCCTTCTTTCCTAATGGCTTAGTACCTGCATACTACACTCATGGAAACACCTCCGAAGACACTTGTCTATCAGGGGAGAGGAACCATAGAGTCCAAAGTGGCCTAAGGTCTACCACCTCCTATTGCCCAATGCTTGCTTTGGGCCAGTGATACAAACTCTAAGGTGGGACCACCACCGCTCCATGATTGAACCCTTGTCTCAGGCCTATTGGGTGGAACCTAGGTGGGATTTTTAGGCAAACTGACTTACTCATGATTCACCCTTCCTGATAGGTTCACAAGCACATAGTAAACAATCTTTATATAATCACAGAGTGTGCAACATTAGTGATTCATTTGTATTTTCATCCATTCTACTTTGAAAGTATTTAACATGAGTGTGTAATCAAATGAGATATATTATGGAAATATATCAAAATGCAATAGCAGATATAGTCACTTAATATATTCATGTCCATTCTTATAATATTATTTTCTAATGGTAAGGCATTTTATCAAATGGGAGATTTAGCATCAAGAAAATCTAAATGTAACCATATGATTGGATTCCTTAAGTTATCAACATATGTATATTCCCATAACATTTTAATGCAAAGAGGACAATGATAATGCAGTCTAATGAGTCTAGCATCAGTCAAATATACATGCAGTCTAAAGACTCCCATAAATCAATTCATGGAGGAAGTCTATTGTAGGTCCTTGAAGTTAATGCATTGAATGCTAATTGTTTTTTATTAACGATAAACAGGTTTTGAAGGGTGCCTGAAACCCTGAACAAACAGAGACAATGGTAGTAAAGATGAAACAATAGACTACCCACCCAACACACCAAAAAACAAGTTGATTACTAGAACATCTGCAGACCATCAAGAAAAAAACCATAGGTAAAAACAAAAAATAGAAGATCAAACCAAACGACCATTAGAGATGTTATTTGAGCATCTTTGCCACATCTAGATCCTTAGACGCCAACCTATCATGCATCTCCATGATTTCCTCAACATCATGACCAGGGACCATTTTGCATTTCTTTGTTTTACTCTGAGTACACACACTCGGTCCAACATCCAAATCCATGGTGTGCATTTCCATGACAACACTCTCCCCCCTTTCCTTAGTGACATGTTCTTCAAAAAATCATTTGTCAATCCATTCCTTCGTTTTCTAGTTGAGGAAGACCATACCTTCAGCTGAGGCCTCCAACTTCTCCTTACTAATGTTGATTATCGTATCCAAGTCCTTTCAGAGCTACCTATTCTTCTTTTCCAACAAAGCCATCCTTGGTCCATAAATCATTCTTCAAATTGGCAAGCTCGTCCACCACACATCCAACACTATAATTTAAAGACCTGGTCAACGTGAAGATATACCTTCTCCTTGAGACTGCGCAAAGTGGAAAGGTTGCAACAGGAAATAGTTTCATGCTTATTGTGGAGGTCTTGCATCTCTTGCACGAGCCACATTAGCAAATTGAACAAGATATCAACCCCTTCTTTCACCAAACTAGACACCTACAAGAAATCCATAGCCCCCCAAAACACACCCCTGCCCTAATGTGAACCAACCAGAGGATCCTCCTCATGAGACACCTTAGGGAAAATCTTGGCCTTACCCTTGTCCTTAGATGTTGACACCTAGGAAAAATCATTCACATTGACCACAAAATTCCCCCTGCCAGTAGTAGGGGACCCACCATCACCAGAATTCCCCAGTTCATCACCCTGGATATTCTTCACCACCTCCTAAAATTTATCTCTTGCATGCTTAGAATGACCCTTGGCCTTCTTACCACCAAAAATTACCTCCTCTGCACCCTCCACAAAAGCCTCCATGAGTTTGCGTTTGATACACAAGAGGAGAGATTTTTCCTTGGAAGTTGAGGGTTTCATCCCTCCAGATGAGGGGGTGTAATCTAGGTCAGTGTCATACCCATTGGACCAACCCTCTGACTCCTTGTCAATTTTTGTCCCCTCACTCTCTGGAATCTCTTCAATCTGACATTTCCCACTCCCTTCCCTCTTCTTTTTTGAAACAAGGGACTAGGGAGCTCGAACAATACAATTAGCTTTAATGAAAGCTACAATGAGCAACATCAAACCATCATGTAGAAAAGGGTTTCTAGGGTTCTTCCTAAAACTCAAAATTTCTTCTTCCAAAGACATTAATAGGTAAAATGGGAAGGACACAAGCTTACCATGCCGAAAGTGGTTCAACAGCACAAAATGGTGACCATACAACACCGTATATTTGCCATCAAGGATAAAGTACCACATCAACACCACCACCACATCCTGTTAATGGGTTTAATCTTGGTCCTATCATATCCTCCACAATCCAATCTCACCATTTTATCTCGTTCTCTATCCCAGAGAAATTTTTGCCTAGTCGACTGCGAGATATCCTTTTCCCTATAGAATTTCCTACCTTCCATCAACATACCCGTCACTTCTACTGTGAAATCTTCATTGATGGTAGTATCCCTACCGAACATACTAAGCACACGCCCATTCCAAGCATCAACAAAATCCTTGGACACACTGGGTTTAAAACCATGCAACCTCTCCATGAAAGGAGTCACACCACCTCTCTACAGAATTGACCAGACATCGGCATTGGCTTTGATGTCATCAGAAGAAAGAAGCTTCATTCTACATCTATCCCCACCCATCATCAAAACACTTGCATAAAGAAACCATAGACAACAATAGAAAAACAAAGATGCATAAGGAAGATTAATACCTAGAAAGTGTGTGCAGCTGCCAAGGACGGTACCAATAGTAATAATACAGAAGAAGCTTATACAACTTAGACCTGAATGACAAAAAATTCCAATGAGCATCACCTATGTGAAAAGTCTAATCATCCAGAAAACCCCATAATTCCCACACATTCCAAAAGCCAAAGAGGTGGCCAAAACCAATGAGCTAATGTAAGTCATTATGAATCAGGGTGCTTAATTCAATAGGTGGGACGTCATTCACATTCCACGATCTTGCCGACGTCACCCCAAATTTTTCCAACCAATCAGCCACAAAATTCAACTCTCTATAGAATGCTAATTGTTTATGACTGATTAAGTAGGGAAGAGGGCCCTGACCCGAGAAAATAGTACATCGTGATAAGAAAAAAAGGTTTTAAGAAACAACAAAAATAGGAAGCCCGCCAAACTTCCCCCCTCCCTCAGCAAAATACTTAACCAATTCCCATACGATCAAACATCACAGTTTTATCATTCAAATCAAAAAACCCTAATCTAGCATCAATAACATCCTTCCCTATTCATCTATAGTATGTATAAGCATCTATCATAATGTTCCATCTTAAAATATAAACAACATTATAGAAATTTAAGTTCTGGCACCTATGGCCATAACTAGTAGCAATATACCTATAAAACATAGTAGATATAAACATAATAATCACAAAGATAAGTCCCACAGCGAAGCATCCATGCTAAGAATCCTCAATTAGCCTCCATGCTTTCATCAGATCCTCAACAGTGTTGTTCACTATTTCCTTCAGCTCCATCTTTCCCACTAGGTCTTCACCATCACCCGTTGCTTTTTTCTTTTGCTGCTTTTTGATTTTTCCCATTTCAGAAACAGATGCCATAACTGTATCAACCACCATACACACGTTTTGAACCACTTCTTCTAGGATTTGAATTATGTTTTCATCTCCTTTTTCTTGCATCCCTTTCTCCAATACCTTTAGTCTTTCCTCAATAATTTCACTCACCAAATTTTTGAGGGCATGAAGTTTGCTATCCCCCGCTTTCTCATTTATTCTCTTTTCTAGAATCTACAGTCTCTCTTCAAGTCTTTCAATCCTTCCATTCCCATCATCCTCAGCCTTATCATCATCTTTATTTCTATTGTCATCCCTCTCTTGATTATCCATAACATTTACTTCCTCCTCCCGAGCCATTTCATGCTGCGACTCCTCTTTTTCCTCATCACCATTACCATCCCCACTTTCCTCATCTGATTCCTCCTCTTCAACCGAGTCTCCTCCAAAACTATCAAGAATTTCTTCTATTAAGGAGTCATTCTCCTCATCTTCTATCTTTTCAACACTCTCTGGTGGGTTTTGGGTACTTTTTTCTTCATGGCTTTGCATTTTTTTCTTACTCTCTTATCCTTTCAATGCCGCCATGGCTAGTCTTTTTGACCTTCTTCCTCTAGGGTTTAAACCTTCCAACTCATTATCATCAGGAATGGTAATTATGTCTACCTCTTCCACAAGTTCATGCAAAATCAATCTCTTCCTTTTTTTAGTTCCCATGTCCATCGACTTATCCTTTCTTTTCTCTAGCGTGACCATAAGTAAATCTTTCCACAAAGTAGTGTCTAGAATTTGGGATTTTTCACCACTTTTCTAAAGGATTTGGGACTTCTTGGGAGATTTTTTAGGCATAAGGTGGGGACGGTCTTCAAGAAGCTCAATTTTAACCCATCTTTGAGGTTTAGGGTCTTCAATCATCCTAATACCAATATTTTATGAGTTCTAGACAACACAAATTTACAAATGGCTCTTATAAGGCCCTGGTGTAACGACGAATTGGCCACATGAGTGAGACTCTAGCTAAGAGAGGAAAAGAAGAAAAAAGGTAAATTTATTTTTTCCTGATGCCTAATGTGGTTGAGGATGGGAAAGTGGTATCCATGGACAGACTGGTAGCGGCCTTCAAGAGTAAAATACTTCATTACAATAAAGCAAACATTGTGATACGAAGGTGGCAACTTAACCATAGAATACCCATTTTGAAATATTTTCGGTTTTTCTTTTCCTTCAAAGAACTTCTCGAAATAATCTTGATACTTACCATTACTGAACTTTTCTACCTTCATCCCTTCGTAAGCCAGACCTGTCGCTTCCACAATTAGCTTTGTATCCACCTTAAACTGAATCCCACCTAGGTTTACTTTGCCATCTCTCCAAGCATTTGCAAATTTATAGTTGAGTCTTTCATTATAGCCCTCCACTGTGGTGAAATACGAAGTGAAACCCGCCTGCTCAAAAAGACCCCATAGCTCCTAATTTTTGCGAAGCGAGTCAAATTTGTGGGGTTCAGTACACTTCCTAGGGCCACCCATATTTTTTTCTGAGCCATGGAAAACTTTAGGAACTAGAAGAAAATCACTTTTATTAGCTTCGGTGTCCTCAACACTCGCAACTGGAAGCTCCACACTCTCCGTTCTAATGGTGAATCTGTTACAATTCATTTGAAATGAATTTGGCTTAGGGTTTTTTCTATATTTCATAAAGAAATTCACATCTCGATTACCACCTTTTTGCCGATAATCATTATTGCTTGTGACAGCTCCGTCTCCTTTTCTAGCAATGATAGCATATGTTTTATTCCAACTCTTAATTCTAATTTTGACGTGACTCCATCTGTCACATCGAAGATCAATCCTCAGATTATACTGCATGCTATTCATTTCCAAATTTAATTTTTTTTGTCATCGTACAAAAATCTCCTATCCGATTGTCCTTTCCTTCGATTGTGATGTCCTTTATCGGGATTTGGAAATCCCTTTAAAACGTGCTTCCAACACCAACCAATCGGCATGCCAGCTTGCAACCATGGGGTCCACATCCTCATAAGCCTTCTCCTTCCACCACTCATAGTAATAATTAAGAAGCCCCTCCTCATAGTCCTGTATTCACATATTTTTCACCAAGTTTGTCTTTCGCTAGGACTTCCTTAATTTTCTTAGGAAAATTAATAAAGTCCTGGTTTATTAATGTTTCTTGATTTACACCAAGGTTGGCCATCACATCTGCTGCCCTATTTCCTTCCCTTAATGAGTGGAAAATTTTAACACATTGGATCTCTTGAATATTCCTTTACAATCTTCCAACAGATCTCTAATTTCCTAAGGAATGTTCGCCGTATTGTTGAGATAGTCTATTATCAACTTTGAGTCTCCTTCAACAATAACCTTGTTGTATCCCCTCTCTCTGAGAAGTCTATGACCAATCCAAATAGTAGATGCCTCAGTAAAGTTGTTCGTATCTATTCCTAGGCCTTTGTTGTATCCAATCAAAAAGGAACCCTTATCATCTCTTATTACTCCACCAGGTGCAGCCCATCCAGGATTCCCCTTCAAGCAACCATCAAAGTTGCATTTAACCCAACCTGGATCTGGGGGGATGTAGATAGTGCTTCTTCTTATAAGTTGTTTTAGTCAGTTAACATTATTTAAATCATGGGAGAGCTCTCATTACTGTTTTATACTTAGCTCAATCTGAGTAGGTTGTTTCTTAGCTTGCTTGTATTTGCAGCTTTCCATATTCTCCTGAATTTGTCTTTTAATTATTAAACATAACTCCTTGCTAGTTCTTGTAGTCTCCCTAAACATTCTATTATTCCTCTCTTTTCACAAACCCCAAGCCAAAAATGGGGGAATTTGTCCCCACAGATCACTAATTATATTGTGGGAATAAGGCCAAAAGCACCATCCTTCCACAAACATTTGAAGATTGACCGGGAAAACCCACTCCACCTTCAGAGCATTGAGAAAAGAACCCCATACTTTTTGAGCATAAGAACATTGAAAAAACAAATGCATGATAGTTTCCTTTTCTTCATTGCAAAGGCTACATCTATTTACAATATACCAACCTCTTTTCTTTAGGTTGTCTATAGTGAGGATCTTACCATGTATCACCATCCACCTGAAGCAATTAATTTTTGGGATTAGGTTCTTCTTCCAAACTTTAAGCCAATAAAAAGAACCCAAGACCATAGTTTGTTGCATCATTAAGTCATAATTTGATTTAACAGAGAACCTTCCACTAGCATTTTTTGTCCAGATCCACTCATCTTTTTTATTTCTTGAAAAGAGGTCAGGGTTTCCAATCTATTTCATAAGCAGGTCAATAGCAACCTCTGAATTATGTTGTCTACTTCCCTTGAGAAAATCATTGCTCAAACAATCTTTAAAGCTTTTCCACCTAGGTTTGAAGTCATCCCACACAAGATAATTAGAAAATTTTCCCCAATTTCCCTTTTCAGTCTTATTCTAATTTGTTGGAGATCTCCTTAGGCTCATAGTGGAGTCAGAGTGGACCAGGGATCATCCCAAAAATCGGTATTGAGACCATTACCAATCCTCATTTTAGCACCTCTAGTCAACACTCCACAAGTTTTAAGGAGATTATTCCAAAACACAAACCCATGTGGAAGCTCCTTCTTCCTTAGGAAACGACTAGCATCCTTATTTCTAAGATACTTAGCCCTTAGGATAGTAGCCCAATCTTTTTCATTTTCCAAGAGAAAATAGCCCATTTTCGCCACCAGAGCTTTATTAAACAATTTTAATCTTCTAATGCCTAACCCACCTTCTTTCTTTGAGACACACACCTTCTCCCATTTAATGAGAGCCATTCTTTTCCTTTCCTCCACTCTAGACCATAAAAATATAGTTTGAATTGTTTCAATTCTTTCAGCAATATAGGCACAATATTAAACATTGAAAGATAATAGACAAGAATATTCTGAAGGGAGGCCTTTAAAAGCTAAATTTTTCCTACCAAGCTCAACAATTTACCCTTCCACCCACCAATTTTTTTTGGCCTTTCTTCACAATATAGTTACTATTCATCTTTCGAGAGAAAAGAGGTAGACCAAGGTAAGTAGCAAGTAAATCTGCTTCCTAACATCCCAAAATGCTTATTACTTTATCTTTCACAAGCTAGCTAGTATTGAAAATATAAATTTTTCTTTTTTGGTAATTTATACATTGTCCTAACAAATCAACATAGTTTTCCAGAATAGTTTTCCATTGTTTTGCTTCAACCATTGAAGCCTCCCCCATTAGAATGGCATCATCAACAAATTGTTGATGTGAGGCCGGGGGTAAGGAAGAAGTAACACATAATCCCTTCAAGGATTTATTATTAAGTTGTTTCTAAATGTTGCGGCCAAGAGCCTCTTCCACAATGAAAAAGAGGTAAGGAGATAAAGGATCTCCCTGTCTCAACCCTCTACTAGGTGAAAAAAAACCATGGGAAATACCATTAACCAGAATTGAATACTTCAAGGTAGTAAAACAGGTTTTTATCAAATTGAAAAATTTACCTTTAAAGCCAAATTTTTCCAAAACAACAAATAAAAAATTCCAAGTAACCTTGTCATAGGCTTTGGAGATGTCTAATTTCAACACCATACTTGGTTTTTTACTGTAATCCATAAAGTGCAGGATCTCATGAGTGTAAATTGTTGCATCCAGAATTTATCTTCACTGAACGAAACCTTTTTGATTGATCGCAATCATTTTTCCTACGATCGGCTTCAGCCTGTTGACAAGAGTTTTGGTAAAAATATTATTAGTGTTACATAGACTTATAGGTCTATAATCATTCATTGAATTTGCTTCATTTGATTTAGGGATAAGAGCCAAAAAGTGGTATTCATCTGATTCAAAATTCTACCTGATTTGAAGAAATCTTTGACAACAATTAAGAGGTCTGCAGACAGAATCTCCCAGTATACTTGGAAGAAGCTAGGTAGAAATACATCAGGTCCCAGAGCTTTGAAAGCTCCAAAAGAGAAAATAGCTTCCTTTACCTCTTCCAAAGTGACACACTTGGTTAATTCTTTCAGGTCTTCCCTCGTGATAACATTAGGTATAACTTGCATAAATTCCCCCAAATCCGGATTGTCAACCCTTGAAGGCTCCAGGTAATTTGAAAAGGAAACAACCTCATTTTCTATTTCTTCTTCTCTATCAAGTTTAGTACCATTAGAAGTGGTGAGAGATTTGATCCTGTTTCTTCCTCTGTGCTTCAGTGTAGATTGGTGGAAAAACTTAGTATTCCTCTCTCCTTCCTTAAGCCACTGAATCCTTGATTTCTGTTTCCAGAAGATTTCCTCCTTACTTATTTTGTACCATTGGGCTCTAAGATCCCTTTCTATTATGTAGATCTCATCATTATAGTTACCATCCTCTATTTGATCTTGAACTTCCTTAATTTTCAAATTCAGATCCCTCTTAGTGGTAAAGATATTCCTAAAAGTGTATTTGTTCCATCCTTCAACCCTTTCCTTAATTCTTTTTAACTTTTGCATTAACCTAAACATTGGAGTGCCATCACAAGGAAGGTTCCAGCATTCTTAAATTAAAGATTTAAAGTTCGGATGAAGGGACCACATGATTTCATACCTGAAGGGGTAAGGTTTTTTGACCACCCTATCATCCCATTCCAGAAGAAGAGCACTATGGTCAGAACCCATTCTAAGAAAGGCAATAAGAGAGAAATTCTGCAAAATATTCCAGTTTGAGGAGATCAGGAATCTATCCAGCTTCACTTGTATAAGTTGATTACATTACCTTCTGTTAGTCCAGGTGAAATGGGATCCCATAAGAGGGATATCCATAAGTCCCACTGAGTCAATAAAGCTTGAGAGATCCATCATACTCTTTTAGAAGTCAATGAGGCCTCCTTTTTTTGTAGAAGGGTACAACGGGGAATTAAAATCTCCTCCAGGCATACATAGATCATCTTTTCTATTAATCATAACTCTATCCAACAAGTTCCATAAATCCAGCCTATCCAACCTTGCATTTGGGCCATATATATTCCCCATATTCCATTTCATGGAAGTATCACCATCTTCCATACTAATCAAGACACTATTTTCATTCTTGAATTTCAACTTGCTGCTAAACCGGGAAGCATTCCAGTAGGTAGCAATCCCACCAGAGGCTCCTTCAACATCACTAGCATCAAAACTAGCACCATGCCAAAGCCACTTCAAGGTTTTCTCAAAACTTTCCTTTTTCATTTTTGTTTCCTGGATCAAGAGAATGTCAGGTTTCACATCAACTAAGCATGCTTTCAACACATGATATTTATATGGGCCATTAAGACCCCTTACATTCCAAGATAGGATCTTCATAATTTAGAAGGGTTAAAGAGTAGTATCGGCTGATACTACCCGCGATGGGAGGACAACCTCCCTTATTTCCTTTTTGGTTTGTTCCCTGCTAATGAGTCCAAAGTCCTCTATTTCCCTCCTACCACATCTTTTGTTGTTTCTTTGACTCTTATTTCTTTTAATTTGGTTCTACTGACTTTACTGTTTCCTCCTACATCTAGTTTTTTCTTTTTCTGACTTAGTGTTTATCCATCCTTTATCATCCTTGCTTTGTTACATTTGATCCTCCTCCAAAATTGGTTCATTGCGGTCTTGAGTTGGGGTCAAAGCTGTTCATTGTGACTTATAATTTCCCATTCCTCCTGGGCTTCATTTAGCTATTTTTCCTGAAACCCTGGAGGAGTTCTTCCTTTATTTTCCTTTTCTTTTACTAAATCCATAATTTTCTCTGAGAATGGCAGAGTAGATGATTCATTGGTAGCTTTTGAAAACGGCCTTTCTAGATTTTCATTAGGAATATTTTCCATATCTAGGTTAAAGGCTTTTTCTGTGATTAACAAATTTTTGTTGGGTGTTGAGATTTCAAATTCCTTTGAACTATTCAACAAAGTTTTATTCTTCAACAAGTCATTCACTTATGTCTCAATTTGGGGAACCTTATTCTCAAGAGGAGCAATCTTACAAGCATCCTATAGGTGCCAAAATTTATTGTATCCCTAACAGAAAACTATAGCTCGCTCATATTCTAAAGGCTAAACCCATTTACCAAACTTGGAATTTAAGGTCACTAAAGTGGATAAGATTGTGTTAACCTCAACGTTAACACAAATTATTGCATAGACTAACCTTGTTTTAAGAAGAGTAACTTTGTCTATGGTAACCAAAGAACCAAAGGAATCAGCTATTCTTTTAAAAACCTTCTGATGCCAGAACTCAAGTGGCAACCCAGGGAGCCTAACCCAAGTTGGAGCAACTTTCTCCTAATCAGCAGAGGCATCAAACCCTAGTTTCCACTTGCATAAAGACAAAATATTTTAAAACCACTATCAAAACCCGCAGTCCACCTATGAGGACCTTTAACATATCCTCAAGGATAACAAAGGTAAATGGAAAAAGAACCTTAGGCATAACAGTTATAGAAATGCTTCCTTTGAGTTTCCAAGTGTTAGAGGCCCATTTTCATACCTGGTCAATGTTGGGTCATCCAGTGAAAAATTTCCCCACCAAGGATAGCTTCAACCCCTCCATAGCATCATTCAAAATATCATTTGGGACATCCACTTCAACCCCCTTCATAGTACAAAAAGACATCACGGATTTCTGAGGTGTCCTTGTGGAAGTTTGACCTCCAACAAGCTTATCCACATAGGAAGCCTTTTGGTCATCTAGGTCGGGACAAAATTTTCCTTCGGAAGAAAAAACAGGGTTTTTCAAACCCCCAGCCAATAGAATATGCTCATAGCACAGGGTGGTCCTCCCACACGGAGAGGCAACATTATTCTGGGAAACAACATGATGCCTTGGTGGGGGAGCCTCCATGGGGCCCCCTCTAGGCTGATTCATCGAGTTGCAGAGTTGCATAAATTCAAAATCCAAAGCGCACGATCAATGAATGCTAATTGTTATCATATTCGAAATACTAAATATTATGGCCAGTGATGACATCATAGTATGATTTTCTAGTTTTGAACTTGGAGTCCTAGATATTAACACTAAGTGAATTACTTCACCTGATTTTTTTGTGTCATCCACGTCTCCTTACTCCCTCATCGTCTTCCTATTCTTCCCCTCAACCTTCACTCTATATCATTTCTGTCCTATCGATGATTTCTTTGCTTTTCTCTTATGATTAACCTTTATATCTCTATGGTCTTGTTTGCTGCCTAATCCCTACGCCCCATAAATCATAATCTCCTTATATAATGTTTGTCGCAACTATGATATTTAGACGTTGTGTCCCATTACTTAATTTCTCTCCCATAATGCAATGATAAACTCTATTGCTGGTTAGAAACTATGAAACCTGATATACGTAGTCTACTATAATGATAATGTTCAATATAAATTTCTATTTCTCCCATGTTATCTCCTATTCATTTTCTTCTTGTTACCACCATGATCCAAGACCACTATTGGGGTCCCCTATTTCTAAGGCATCAAGAGATCGTAACTCTTTGCCAAGATGTGTCCTTTGCAACTAAAGGTGTTTTATTATATTTGACTAGTGCAGTGTTTGATTGATTGATGCTTAATAGTATTCATTTGTATAATATACATATCTCTTATAAAGATATATATTGGTAAATTTATTTATATTTTATTAATCTTTATTTCTTTTAATTGATTTATCTCTTCAATCGCTACCTTCTATTATTTGATACATATATTTGTTATCCCTTAAATAGGACACCTCTCCTGATGTCTTCTCGTTGATTCCCAAATGAGGATAACCGATGGCTTTCATGTTAGCATATCATATTCAATGATCTAATTTGGTAGAATCCTCTATACGTGGTAACACTCCAATAGGTATTTACTAGTGTTTATTATGCCATGATGGGAGAGGCCCGATGGCTTCAAAATAGTTCCTGAATAATACGGCACGACCCTCAAACAACCATTTCACTAAGAAGGGTAGAATCGATTCTATCACTACTTGGACTATATATATTTTATTTTTTATCATATACTGTGTTGATTCTCGTATTTTCTTTTTTATAATAGGTTCATTGTCTTCCGACGTTACATGGATTTAGATGCCCCGATGAGTATGGTAATGTCTTTGATACTATCTTTCATATTAAAATACTAGGGTCTTTGTTTATCATTATTATCCAATAAATGTAATGTTATTATATTATATATATTTCCTATTCTTATAAATTAATTTAGTTGGTTTATATATATAATTGTAATTATAATATAATAATAAAATGAAAATTACTTTATATTTATAATTAAATTGTCAATATTATGATTATGATAATTATGATAATAACACTACATTAAAATGTATATTATTTATTTATTATAATAAGTATTATTTGTATCTCGGTAATTGCAGTCACTTATGTTTATATCTAATTAGTAATAATGTTAATTTATTTGATATTATAATTATAATATTATCTCAGATAATTATAATTATAATAGTAATATTTAGATTGAGATTAAATATTTAGATTGAAATTACTTAGACTTATATTTTGATATCCACTCAATTTTATTATTTGTATTTTAGTACTACTTTGGTGTTACATATTGAATTAGATATTTGTATATAATGGAAAACTCCATTCAATTTTTTTGCATTATGTATACATGTAAATTATGTTTATAGTTTTGAGTTTTTTGGTCTTAGAGAGTTTCTCTGTATAATTTCAATATCCACCATACATACAATCTTATACATTGTGTATACATGTAAATTATGTTTATAGTTTTGAGTTTTAGATCTTATGGAGCTTCCCCATATAATTTCAATTACAATTCCACCATATATACAATTCAGTTTGAGTTGTCGTAAAATGAACAAATTAAACTTCTAATAGGACCTATAGCAAAATAATCCTTTAAATTATAAATATTTGATTTGGTTTAAGACTTCAAGGTAAATACTAAAGGTTTCTTTGTGAAAGTTTCAACATCTAGAGGGTTAGGTGTCTTGGGCACAATGTCCAATTTTGAGTATTTATGGCATAAAGAAGTTTGTGTAGCATGTCATTAATTTCCCTTAGAAATCAAACTGACATCCCTTTTTTTGAGCTCATTCTGATCATTTGACATGTGCAAATATGTCCCTTTTTTGCTCTATGGCTTAATAAGCCATGGTGCCCAACTCATGAACTCCCTACATTTAGATTTACATTTATAGAATTTAACTTATTCAAGCCCACAAGGGAAGCCTCAACAACCTTTTTTTTATTTTTCATGTTTCCTACTAAGAAAATCCTAATAAACCATGTGCTTTGTTCTCATTGGCCCTCAATAACTTGTCTAGTGGCCTTACGAATAATTTTCATTCACTGCCTCAATGAATAGTGCATTAGTCTCCACATGTTGGTTGTGACCGCCCATTTGGTTGGTCATTGGGCCAAGGCCTAGTCCCCAAAAGCCTTCAGCTAAAAAAGGCATAGTTTGAAATTTTTTATCACCAAATATAATTTTATTCAAAAAATTTGCAACCATACATAATTATTTTCAAAAATCCATATAGAACTATTTTTAAAATTCCTTTATTATTTTCTTACAAATCCATAGGATATAAGGAACCTTCTAAGGATACCCCTAAGTCACAGGGATATAAATTCTTCTAAGAAACCTTTGATCCAAAGGACAAAGGAGAAGTATGTTATAAAAAGGTATGAACTTTTATTTCTTCTTATTTTTTGTTGACTCAAGGGTATCTCTACAATCCAACCCAATGCCCAACCCACCTTACTTTGGTTTTACATTCTGCCAAGTTGGGGTCGGAAAATGGTGAGTTGGGTCACAGTTATAGAAATTCTTCTAAAACACCTTTGATCCAAAAGAGAAGGATGCTATGTTACTTAATACAAACGAATTGTTGATGTATCAATCAATAAGTACACTAAAATCACATTATTATTTTTTGTAAATTGTCTCAAAATAATCAAAATTTTCCAATCTAAACATCTTTCAAAGTCAATAAAAATGTATGAATTTCTATTTCTATCTCTTTTGTTGACTCGGGGGTATCCCTATGACCCAGCCCAATGCCCAATCCGCCTTACCTTAGTCTTACATTCTGCCAAGTTGGGGTCGAAAAGCAATGAGCTGAGTCACAACGATAAATATTCTTCTAAGGTTCATTTGATCCAACTTAGGAAAAAAATGGTGTTATGTTAATACAAATAGATTGTTGGTGTATCAATTAACAAGTACACTAAAATCACATTATGATTTTTTTGTAAATTGGCCTCCAATTAATCAAAATATTCCAATCCAAATCCCTTTTAAAAATAATATAAATGTATGGACTTCTCTCTCTTTTTATTTTGTTGACTCAGGTGTATCCCTGTGACCCAACCCAATGCCCAACCCACCTTACTTTGGTCTTACATTTTGTCAAGTTGAGGTCGAAAAAGGGGTAGGCAGGGTCACAAGGATATAAATTTTCTTCTAAGGAACCTTTGATTAAAGGGAAAAGGAGAAGTATGTTATAAACAGGTATGAACTTTTATTTCTTTTTTTTTGTTCACTTAGGGGTATCTCTGTGATCCAACCCAATGCCCAACCCACCTTACCTTGGTCTTACATTCTGCCAAGTTGGGGCCAAAAAGGGGTGAGTTGAGTCACAATGATAGAAATTCTTCTAAAACTCCTTTGATCCAAAAGGTAAAGGAGAAGGATGTTATGTTACTTAATATGAACAGATTGTTGGTGTATCAATCAATAGGTACACTAAAATCACATTATGATTTTTTTATAAAATGGCTTCAAATTAATCAAAATTTTCTAATTCAAACCTATTTCAAAGACAATAAAAAATGTATGGATTTCTCTTTCTTCGTATTTTTTGTTGACTCAAGGGTATCCTACAACCCAACCCAATGCCCAATCCATCTTACATTGGTCTTACATTCTGCCATGTTGGGGTTGGAAAGCAGTGAGTTGAGTCGCAATGATAAATATTCTTCTCAAGCATATTTGATCCAACTTGGGAAAAGAAGGATGCTATGTTAATATGAATGGATTGTTGGTGTATCAATCAACAAGTACACTAAAATCACATTATAATTTTTTTGTAAATTGGCCTCCAATTAATCAAAATATTCCAATCCAAACCCCTTTCAAAAATAATAAAAATGTATGAACTTCCCTCTCTTGTTTTTTGGTTGACTTAGGTGTATCCCCATGACTCAACCCAATGTCCAACCCGCCTTACCTTGGTCTTACATTTTTCCAAGTTTGAGTCGAAAAAGGGTGGAAAAGGTTATAAGGATATAAATTCTTCTAAGGAACCTTTGATCCAAAGGGAAAAAGATAAGTATCTATTCAATCCAACCCAACGCCCAATCTACCTTACCTTGGTCTTACATTCTGCCAATTTGCAGTCAGAAAGAGGTGAGTTGGGTCATAGTGATAGAAATTCTTCTAAAGCACCTTTGATCCAAAAGGTTAAGGAGAAAGATGTTATGTTACTTAATACGAATAGATTGTTGGTGTATCAATTAATAGGTATACTAAAATCACATTATGATTTTTTTGTAGATTGGTCTCAAATTAATAAAAAAAAAATCAATTTAAACCTCTTTCAAATACAATAAAAATGTATGAATTTCTCTTTCTTCGTCTTTTTTGTTGACTTAGGGGTATCCCTACGACCCAGCCCAATGCCCAATCTGCCTTACCTTGGTCTTACATTCTGCCAAGTTGGGGTCAGAAAGTGGTGAGCTAGGTCACAAGGATAAATATTCTTCTAAGGCACATTTGATCCAACTTGGGAAAAAGAGGATGCTATGTTAATATGAATGGACTGTTGTTGTATCAAACAAGTAACTAAAATTACATTATGATTTTTTTGTAAATTGGCCTCCAATTAATCAAAATATTTCAATCCAAATCCCTTTGAAAGATAATAAAAATGTATAGACTTCTCTCTCTTCTTTTTTGGTTGACTCAATTGTATCCCTATGACATAGCCCAATGTCCAACTCGCCTTACCTTGGTCTTACATTTTTTCCAATTTTGGGTCGGAAAGGGGTGGGTAGGGTCACAAGGATATAAATTATTTTTAGGAACCTTCGATCCAAAGGGCAAAGGAGAAGTATGTTATAAAAATGTATGAAATTTTAAATCTTATTTTTTGTTGACTCAAAGGTATCTCTACGATCCAACCCAACACCCAACCAGCCTTACCTTGGTTTTACATTTTGCCAAGTTGGGGTTGGAAAGGGGTGAGTTGGGTCACAATGATAGAAAATTCTTCTAAAGCACCTTTGATCCAAAAGGTAAAGGAGAAGGATGTTATGTTACTTAATATGAATGGATTGTTGGTGTATCAATCAATGGGTACACTAAAATCATATTATAATTTTTTTGTAAATTGGCCTCAAATTAATCAAAAAATTTCAATCTAAACATCTTTCAAAGATAATAAAATGTTTGAATTTTTTTGTTTTCGTCTTTTTGTTGATTCAGGGGTATACCTACGACCTAGCCCAATGCCCAATCCACCTTACCTTGGTCTTGCATTCTACCAAGTTGAAGTTGAAAAGTGGTGAGCTAAGAAACAAGGATAAATATTCTTCTAAGACACATTTGATCCAACTTGGGCAAAGCAGGATGCTATGTTAATATGAATGAATTGTTGGTGCATCAATCAACAAGTACACTAAAATAACATTATGATTTTTTTATAAATTGGCCTCCAATTAATCAAAATATTCCAATCCAAATCCCTTTCAAAGATAATAAAAATGTATGGACTTCTCTCTCTTCTTATTTTGTTGACTCAGGTGTATCCTCGTGACCCAACTCAGTGTCCATCCCACCTTAGCTTGGTCTTACATTTTGCCAAGTTGGAGTCGGAAAGGGTGGGCAAGGTCACAAGGATATAAATTTCTTCTAAGGAAACCTTTGATCCAAAGGGCAAAGGAGAAGCATGTTATAAAAAGGTATGAATTTTTATTTCTTCTTTCTTTTGTTGGCTCATGGGTATTTCTGTGATCCAACCAAACGTCCAACCTACCTTACCTTGGTCTTACATTCTGCCAAGTTGGGGTCGGAAAGGGGTGAGTTGGGTCACATTGATAGAAATTATTTTAAATCACCTTTGATCCAAAAGGTATAGGAGAAGGATGTTATGTTACTTAATACAAACGAATTGTTGGTGTATCAATCAATAGGTACACTAAAATCGCATTATGATTTTTTTGTAAATTGTTCTCAAACTAATCAAAAAATTTGAATCTAAACCTCTTTCAAAGACAATAAAAATTGTATGAATTTATTTTTCTTCATCTTTTTTGTTGATTCAGGGGTATCCCTACGACCCAGCCCAATGTTCAATCCACCTTACTTTTGGTCTTATATTTTGCCAAGTTGGGGTTGGAAAATGGTGAGTTGGGCCCCAAGGATAAATATTCTTCTAATGTGCATTTGATCCAACTTGGGAAAAGGAGGATGCTATGTTAATGTGAATGGATTGTTGGTGTATCAATCAACAAGTACACTAAAATCACAATATGATTTTTTTGTAAATTGGTCTTCTTTTTTTGTTGACTCAGGTGTATTCTTGTGACATAGCCAAATGCCCAACCTACCTTACCTTGGTCTTACATTTCGCCAAGTTGAGGTCAAAAAGGGGTGGGTAGGGTCACAAGGATATAAATTTTTCTAAGGAACCTTTGGTCTAAAGGGAAAAGGAGAAGTATGTTATTAAAAGGTATGAATTTTTATTTCTTCTTCTCTTTTGTTGATTCAAGGGTATCTATGTGATCCAACCCAATGCCCAACCCGCCTTACCTTGGTCTTACATTCTACCAAGTTGGGGTCGGAAATGGGTGAGTTGGGTCACAATAATAGAAATTCTTCTAAAGTACCTTTAATCCAAAAGGTAAAGGGGAAGGATGTTATGTTACTTAATACAAATGGATTGTTGGTGTGTCAATCAATAGGTACACTAAAATCACATTATGATATTTTTGTAAATTGGTCTCAAATTAATTCAACATTTTTCAATCTAAACCTCTTTCAAAGATAATAAAAATGTATGAATTTCTCTTCTTCTTTTTTTTCATTGACTCAGGGGTATCCCTACGACCTAGCCCAATGCCCAATCCACCTTACCTTGGTCTTATATTCTGCCATGTTGGGGTTGGAAAGCAGTGAACTAGGCAATAAGGATAAATATTTTTCTAAGGCACATTTGAACCAATTTGGGAAAAAAAGGATGCTATGTTAATACGAATGGATTTTTGGTGTATCAATCAACAAGTACACTAAAATCACATTATGATTTTTTTGTAAATTGGCCTCCAATTAATCAAAATATTCCAATCCAAATCCCTTTCAAAGATAATAAAAATGTATGGACTTCCCTCTCTTCTTTTTTTGTTGACTTAGGTGTATCCCTGTGACCCAGCCCAATGCCCAACCCGCCTTACGTTGGTCTTACATTTTTCCAAGTTGGGGTGGGAAAGGGGTGGGAAAGGTCTCAAGGATAAAAATTCTTCTAAAGAACCTTTATTCCAAAGGGCTAAGGAGAAATATGTTATGAAAAAGGCATGAACTTTTATTTTCTTTTTTTTGTTGACTCAAGGGTATCTCTGCGATCCAACTCAGTGCCCAACCCGCCTTACCTTGGTCTTACATTTTGTCAAGTTGGATTCAGAAAAGGGTGAGATGTGTCATAGGGATATAAATTCTTCTAAGACACATTTGACTCAAGGGAAAAGGAGGATGCTATGTTAATACAAATGGATTGTCGGTGTATCAATCATCAAGTACATTAAAATCACATTATGATTTTTTGTAAATTGACATCTAATTAATCAAAATATTCTAATTCAAACCCTTTTCAAAGATCATTAAAATGTATGGACTTCTCTCTCCTTTTTTTGTTGACTCAGGAGTATCTCTGTGACCTAGCTCAATTCCCAACTCGCCCTACCTTGGTCTTACATTCTACCAAGTTGGGGTTGAAAGAGGTGAGTTGAGACACAAGGATAAGAATTCTTTTAAGGCACATTTGGTCCAAAGGGGAAATGAGAAGTATGCTATGTTACTTAATACAAATGGATTGTTGGTTTATCAATCAATAGGTACACTAAAATCACATTATGATTTTTTAAATAGGCCTCCAAGTAATCAAAATATTCCAATCCAAACTTCTTTCAAAGAAGATAAAAAGGTCTAAACTTCTTTTTTCCTTTTTTGTTGACTTAGGGGTATCCTTACGACCCAACCCAACACCCAACCCACCTTACCTTGGTCTTACATTCTACCAACTTGGGGTTGGAAAGGGATGATCTGAGTCACAAAGATATAATTTTTTCTAAGACACCTTTGATTTAAAAGGCAGAGGAGAAGGATGTTATGTTACTTAATATGAATGGATTGTTGGTGTATCAATCAACAAGTACACTAAAATCACATTATGATTTTTTTATAAATTAACCTCTAATTAATAAAAATATTTCAATCTAAACCACTTTCAAAGACAATAAAAAGGTACGAACTTCTATTTCTTATTTTTTGTTGACTCAGGGGTATCCGTGTGACCCAGCCCAACACATAACCCACATTACCTTGATCTTACATTTTTCCAAGTTGTTGTCAAGAAATGTGTCATGCTAGGGCAAGACTAATTCCTTAGGGATGTATGCAATATCCTCCAAGCCACGTGCATTGGGTAAACTTGGACCTCAAATTCAAAGCTCAAAACCATGGGGAGTATGCCTATGACTTAAGCCTCCTCCACTATTTGTATGGGCTTTAGGACAAACCTAACTTCTATTCCTTCTTAGGAGAGAGAGTGAAGGTATGGAGGTCAAATTTTTAATTCATTTTTAGCATAGATAAGTCAATTACTATATATGTCTCTAACATCGTCAAATAATTGAAAACATGTTATGTTATGTTGTAATAGTTATTGATTATGTCCTTGAGTGGAAAATATCTCACTCAGGTCTGCCTCCTTGCCTTCTAATATTGAAAATCTATTTGATGTCTTTACTGTATATTTGCAATTAAGATTGATTGATGTATCTAATTTGCGGATTGCTTGAGTAGTGAATCCCTTATGAAGATGATTGATGATTTAATATTTAGAAGATATTATTTTTGATGAGTAATGTATTTTCTCCTCTCAATCCAATCGATGATCCTTGCATTTGAGACATCATTTTATACCCACAATGGGGCTGAAGGTCACAAATTTTCATTGTAATGTTTCCACCAAAAGTCATGTCCTCAATTAATTGCTTAACAAATCCTTGCCTTCATTTAATCACTTTGAGGGATAATTAATTCCATTAATATTATCCCTCTTAAATCATTGATCCTCTCTTAGATCATTCGTTGCATTTGCAAGAGTGAATCGTTGATTTTATTACATTATTAATAATAATGGTCTTATACTTTTATTTTATTAAAAGAATCTCTAAATTTGCACAGTTTTAAGAGATCTAGAAATTGACTATAGCCCAAAAAACTCAAAAACACACATTAGATGGAAGATATTTTCATATGTGGTCTAGCTATATTGAAATCTCGCTGTGACTTGTGATCTACAAATCTTGAGATTCACACCTTCAAAGGCTTCTATTTTCTTGCAAGTGGAATAGTACGGCCTTACAAAACCCAGGCAGCAAAACAGGCAGTGGTGCTAAAAGCCATGAAGATGACTGATGATTTTACCATTTGAAGATATTATTTTTGCCGAGTAATGTATTTTCTCCTCTCAATCCACTGATGATCCTTTTTGCATTTGAGATATCATTTTATACCCACAATGGGCCGGTCACAAATTTTCATTGTAATGTTTCCACCAAATATGGTTCTTTACTTTTACTATGGAAGGCATCTTGTTTTGTGACATGAGGGATAATTTTAATTTTATTAATACTATCCCTTTAAATTATTGATCCTCTAGCTCACCACGTGATTTGGTAAGAGTGAATCGTTGATTTTATTACTATTAATAATAATGGTCTTATACTTTTTATTTTATTAAAAGAATCTCTTTAATTCTGTACGCTTTAAGAGATCTAGAAATTGACTATAGCCCACAAAACTCAAAACACATTAGATGTAAGATATTTTCATATGTGGTCTAGCTATATTGAAATCTCAGTGTGACTTGTGATCTACAAATCTTGAGATTCACACCTTTCAAAGGCTTCTATTTTCTTTTGGGAAAGTGGAATAAAGTGTTTTATAAACCTTCAGTAGTAAAATAAAATTATGTGTAGATCAAGGAGAAAAATGAAAGCAATGTTGGGTGGATCTGATGGCGTAAACTCAATCACACCTCAAGTTACAATTAAACCAACTTAGTTAACAAAGATGGATAGCTGTGGATGAAAAGAAATAAAAACAAAGATTGGAAAAGCATTAATGAATGGATATTCAATTTTATGGATTTTCTCTATCAAAGACATCTTTTTCAAATTGGATTAAAATTTGTGGCTTAAAATTGGACTTCGAGTGGGTTTTTAAAATAGTCAAGAAAGGGATTTATTTGGTCTCTTTATAAAGATCCTTAAATGGGGCTTTTAGTACTTATACTTGTCCCAAGATGCTATAGGGAGATTTGCATTAAATCTATGTTTGGACTGGTGAGACCACAATTAAAAACTCCATTTTAGTGCTGTTGAAAGCAGTAATTACAATTGCAATTGCATCACTGATGTATGCAACAATTTGTCTTCATCCATTAGCAAGCATTGATGTGGTTTTGATTTCAATGAAGCAAAAATAGAGTGGAAACACTGCTTTAGTTTAGTTTTCTAATGATATACCATAGAATTGTCTATGGGTAAACGAGAACATAAACAAATGTCTTATCTATTTAAACAAAATACCTAACTATTTCAAATAATATAAACCACACAATATCCATAATGCACATTGGAAGTTGGATCATAATGGGACTTGGATGAGGAGCATGATAAGTCCACTCAAAGCTATCCATACCAAGCCCAAGAGTGGATATACCATCCCTCTTGGCCCTTAAGTGGCATACACAGTCGTGCAACATGGGGTGGCGTACTTGGTGGAAAAACTTGTATCTGCATTCCCTACCCTTGTTGCCTTGTCCATCCCTCTTATGATTGAAACTCCTCAAATTCATCTCAACAACCAATCCATGTAGATGTTGGGGAAAAGGCTACCATGGGAGGCTCATAGACATCCTCTCCCTAAGCCCAAGGGCAGATATCACCCCTTGGCTCCAGGTGGCAGACACATAGTCATCCGCCATGGAATGGTGTACCTAGGAAGAAGTCTTGTATCTGCTCAACCTACTAGTATCTCTGCCATTCCTCCTCATGGTTGCTTGATGAGTAAAATAAATACAAACTATGATAATAACAAAATATTTCATTACATACAATAATCATGATAGAGCATACCATAATAGTTATTAACACATGAGATGGCTATACAACAACAATTGTAATAGTTATTGATTATGTCCTTGAGTGGAAAATATCTTGCTCAAGTCTGCCTCCTTGCCTTCTAATATTCAGAATCTATTTGATTTTTTTACTGTATATTTGCAATTAAGATTGATTGATGTATCTAATCTACGGAAGGCCTAAGTAGTGAATCCCTTATGAAGATGATTGGCAATTTAATATTTAGAAGATATTACTTTTGCTGAGTAATGTATTGTCTCCTCTCAATCCAATCGATGATCCTTGCATTTGAGACATCCTTCATTTTATACCCACGATGGGGCTAAAGGTCACAAATTTTCATTGTAATGTTTCCACCAAAAGTCATGTCCTCAATTAATTGCTTAACAAATCCTTGCCTTCATTTAATCGCTTTGAGGGATAATTAATTCCTTTAATATTATCCCTCTCAAATCATCAATCCTCTCTTAGATCATTCGCTGCATTTGCAAGAGTGAATTTTTTTATTTTCTTACAATAATAATAATGGTCTTATACTTTTATTTTATTATTTTAAAACGGGTTTATCATTTTTAAGGAGATTGTTACGATCTCATGGCGGAGACATGACAAATACAAACTTACAAAATGTCAAATGTCAATGCACGGTTTTACCCAGGGTTCACCCCAAGGTGCCTAGGCCAGACCTTGGGTGTACCCATAGGCTATCCTAAACCGTATTTTTCCAATTCAGTCAACTGTTCTACCAAACCCAACTTCTTAGGGTTATATAAGTCTAACAAAAATAGTGTGAAACTGGCAATGGGGGTAAGAAACCATGATGATAATAAAGTTCTCGTATGTACAAGCATGTTCACATAAGGCATAATTCAAAGAGTGTATCCTCTTTCGTGAGCCAGCTACAAGAGATAACTTACCAGCTACACTAAGATTTCATATGAAAAACATCTAGATATATGACACAAAAAATTTGTTCAAAAAAATCTGCACCTATTAAATATTCCTAAAAATGACCGAATTGTGATATGTGGAAAATTTAGCAAGTTTTGGAGCTTTATAAGCATGCAACAATGTGTAGTGAGTATCTTTCTCATTTTCATTTTCCCTGAGATTATTCTTCTTACACATACTTCTTGCTAATTCCTCTTTAAAAACAAATTAAGAAATTTCCTTACTGGTATTTCTAGCATTGTACAATTCTTCTAGTTGGTGACTCTTCACTAAAGTAGTTTACCATCGAGACAAGCAATCCCTCAAAAACACACATTAGATTCACACCCATGATGTAAGATATTTTCATATGTGGTCTAGCTATATTGAAATCTCAGTGTGACTTGTGATCTACAAATCTTGAGATTCACACCTTTCAAAGGCTTCTATTTTCTTTTGGGAAAGTGGAATAAAGTGTTTTATAAACCTTCAGTAGTAAAATAAAATTATGTGTAGATCAAGGAGAAAAATGAAAGCAATGTTGGGTGGATCTGATGGCTAGAAGGATTTTCAAAGTAAAATATTTCTATGGTTTTTGAAATCACTAAATTATTATTAATAAGGTTAACCATAGCAGAAACTCAATCATACCCGGTTACAATTAAATGAACTAGTTAA
>VDFB02289128.1:0-85896 GCA_007258455.2 Sequoia sempervirens | reverse complement strand
GTTGTTCTCTCTATAGAATATGCACCTTCGGGTGCATTGTCGGGACAATTTGTGATGAAATGGTATGATTTTGACCTCTTACAGCTTGCTGACTTGAGTTTGCAACCTGCTGGCTAGTGTCCATTGCTCTTCTTTTAGCCCTTGTGTTCACTCCAACAGATGAACCTTGCTGGTTTAGACCTTGATAATGATTGATTGCACAAAAATCAACATTATGCTAATTCATCAAAGAAATTTCATAACTGCTTTGTTGCTCTCCATCTCCACTTGATAATTTTTTTTGGCCAACATAACTGCTCTGCACAATTAGAGCATGATTTTCCATCCTGTTCATGCATTCAGCCTGATTGTGAGGTTGATTACCTGGGTAACACCACTCTTGCTCTTGGGCCAAGTTGTTTTGAGGTACAATCTCTCTTGAAGGGCTAGGGATATTAGGATCATAAGGTCTGAAAGGCCTAGGATTAGAATTTCTCTTTTAATAATCATTTTGGAAAGGTCCTCTATTTTGTTGACTTGGCTGAAAATGAACTGGGTTAGGCCTTTGTTCTTGCCCAACCTATTTTTTGAGGCTTACAAACTTATTGATGAAAGTCTTTCCTAAAGATTGCAACATGCTCTTAATCTCTTAGAATTCTCTATTTTGCTTAGGGATAACATTTTCCTGATTGGCAACTTGATAACCTATTGTTGGTACAACAGGTATAGAGGCTATAGGTGGCAAATTTACGGGTGATTGAATCTCAGGGAATATAGGCATGGGTGGTCTAGGAGCAATCTTACTTGCTTGGATAAGACAATTTTCATCTCTTATTGCAATTTCATAAGCATTGGGAAATGTGAAATCCCCCATTGACTAAATCATGACTGGAATTTTAGGATTCAGGGCTTTTAGATAAAATAGAAATGCATGCTCCGGTGAGGGCTTGACAATCAAGAGAATTTTGTCCCATGTTCGCTGAAAATGGTAATTGAAATCAGTTAGGTGCTCATGTAGAGAACACTTGATAGTGCTCAACTTCTCTAATAAGGAGAGATGGTTAGACTTGTCTACAAATTGTCTGTGTAGATCATCACCAAGCTGGTCCTAAGTGGCTATTGAATTAGCTGGCAACCCCCAGAACCATTGTAAAGTTTTTCCTCTTAATGAGGTAGCCAACAGTCCCAGGGCCACATTCTCCTCTGTGATATTGTGTACTGAACAAAGTGTGGACACATCTCAGATGTGTTTGATCGGGGTAGTCTAATCCTCTCTAGTAAAGTATGGCAGCCCTTTCAAGGCAGCCACTAGAATATCATCATGCCTCGCTAATAACAATGGACTGCCTCCGTTGAATGGTGCAAAGGTGAATTGTCTTGCCATCAAAGCTACTTGAGATACTGGGGTTGTGCTCCTTCTCATAGAGACTATCAAACTAAGCTCAGGAGGAGTGGATTTAGCTCTTCTTGCTAGATCAAATGTTCTCTTTAGAGTTCTTCCTCTCCTTCTTGGTGGGGAAAGCTGTAAGTATTCAAATGGTATTGGGCTTGATCTGGTCTGGATTCTTCTCATAAGATTTCTACACCAAATCTGTAATCAAAGCAAAATTAGGAGTCGCCAGGTATACTTTCTAAGACCTCTATAGGCAGAAAAAATTGTTGCATATACCAGACAACAACCTTACAAACTTGGAAAAACTCTAAAAACTAGACTCTAGAGTCCCACCGGGCATGCCAAAAATTGTTGGCGATCAAGATTGCACCCTCTAGGCAAGTAGAACTTGTCTATCTTGTCGCAACATGGAAACACTCTCTAGCTTGTGGGTAAACCAATTGGGGAGAGTGAATCTCCAAAGTGGGTTGGTTCCCTTCTAACTAATCACCTAATCTAAACACCTTCAAAGGAAAAGGGAGTAGGAGGAAAGACTGAAAATCATTAACACCTCCACTCAAGATGATCAGCTAAATGTTGAGATCTTGAAACTTAACTCACAACGCTTCTTTGACAATAATTAACTCTCACAATTCACCACAATGACTTCAGTTCATTAGTATTTTGCATAAAGACCCTTGAAAACATAATACAATGTGTAAATTGAACCTAATACAAACCTTGACAATAACCCACAACAACAGGACTAAGAAGGATTCGATTAATTGAATCACAACAAAATCACACCATTACTGTGAGCCCATGACAAGATAGTGAAAAGGAGAAATATGCTGCTTTATTACAAGTGGAGGAACAATACATTAAAATATGATATCAGATGAGTTTACAAAGCTCTCAAAAATGGCTAAGAGAGCAAGAAACTGAATAATTTTGAACCCTGCGAAAATCAAGTTTTTCAGATTTATAGCCAAGATGTGACCCTGAAGTGCTAAAATAGAAAAATCAGGTTCATTGCTTCTCCAAAAATAAACTCAACTGCATTTCAAGCTTCTCCAAAAATACTAAAAATTATCCTCCAAAATAGCTCCAAAAGGCATCAAAAGCTGGAAACTCTCCACCACCCAAAGGTTGATCCAAAAAGGCCTCAAAATCAGGTACTAACTGCTGGAAACTGAAATTAGAAACTTCAGTTTGGCACCTTTTCTTCAAATCCACCCAAGTGAACTCAACTAAAAAATAGAAAGGTTTATCACACTGTTTTATCAAACTGCATTTAGAAATAGCAAATATTAAGATAATTTATAGAAACATTATCTTAACACCACTTTACAATATCTTGCAATTTTGATTTTCTCAAAAAGAAGACTCCCATTGTTCTGATTTTTTGCAATTTGGTTTAAATATTTTGATTTTTGCAGTTTGAATAAAAATTAATATTTGGAAAAATCAAAACATTGGGTGGAAGCTCCTATACATTTGATTTCTCTAATAAAAAGTCATAAAAAAGTGACCATGGGATATATGTTGATATCACAAACTACTAAGTCATATGGATGACTTAACTTAGTAAGAAGGGGCCATAGTGCTTATGATTTTCTCATAAAATAAAAGAAGCAAGGTATAACCTGTTATTTATTTTTCTTTAAAAAACCAAGGAAAAGTAGCCTAAGGCATGCTGACCTAGGCATGACATTTTAAACAAGGCATTAATATAGGCTTTTGATTTTAAATTTATTGTGATAAAGTCAGGCATTGAAATAGGGAAAAAGGTAAACCCTAGACACAAAACCTCAAGCCCTAATTTCTCATCATTTTCCACATTTTCGATTTGAGAAAATCTTGCTATGTGTTGCCGCCATTAAACCTAGGGTTGAAGCTCAAGTTCTTCATCTTTTTGCAGCCTCTGAGACTTCTTATGAAGCTTTTGGAAAGGGAGATGTAGAGGTGAGTTATTTTGTCATAAGACTCAAACATTTTCCTCTATTCTGAAGCATTTTTTGGGATTTCTTGGCCACGAATTTCTCAAATTTTTGATTAATTTTTCTTCTTTCATTTGGTTGATGCTTCGTTTCTATGCTTGAGGCTGCCGTTTGAAGATTTTCTTAGCTCATTTCTAAAGGCATTTGGATATATCTTCTTCATAGAAAGAAGAGGTAAGCTTTCATCATTATCTGAAACTTGCATTATTCTTTTCCTTCTACTGAGATAAGCTTGATTCGAGCTCGATGAATGCCAAAATGATGAATGTGATATGTATTTCCTGAGCATTTGGAATGTAAAAGGCTCTAAGACTCCATTACCTCTATTAGAAGATAACAAAGAGGCCCCTCTGTTTGATACTAGGCCTTCATTAAGACTATGAGGTGACAACCTTAAATAAACTTCCATCTCTGATTGGCAGCATTCTTGTACTCACTGTAGTAGGCCGTTGGTGTATTATTCTGATTGTATATGATTCCTCTCCCCTGGATTGGTCAAGATCTCTCCATTGCACTATATCTTTTGATTGTGCCACTGTTACCGTTCTCAACATAATTATGTGACCATGTAGCTATCATGAATTCCTGTGCTCTTGCAAAATGTGACTGTAGAAACCTTTGGTATTCACCATTCCTTAAAACAATCTTTCCCATCAAATTGTGCATTCCATCACTTGACATTACATCCTCTATGAATTTCCTTTCTCTCTTGGTCAACTTCAGGACATGGATCTCCAATGTAGTTTCAATAGTGGATTATTTCTTTCACAATCTGCACTTACTATTCTGGGTCCATCATCAAACTCTTAATGTGGAATCTGTTTTATCTTTCCATGGCACTCTAGTAACTTTGTAGCGATTCTTAGCCTTTTTGTTGCTTACAGAAGAGAATCATGTGCATTTTCAGAATGACTACTATTGTTGATAGTCATGTGTATCAATGTTCTTCACAATTTTGACACTTACCATGCTTCTGCATTTGACTTTCCGGGTTGAGTGATTATAGACACTTTATTGAAGCCTCCTGGAACAACATGATGATTTCATCCATGTCAACACACCATCCACTATTTATTGAAGGTTTGATTTTGCATTTTGAAATATACATGAATCTTCACTCCTTATCACTTATGAGCATGATTGCAAGCCTTCTATTATGAATGTTCCCGATACTCACACATTACTGCCCCTCTGATGTGTGCACTTTAAATGCTTTCTCACCCCTTATATGCATGAATTTTGTCCTATGTGTAACCACCTTAGCACCTTGTGAACCTTGCATCCTTTTTTTCCTTATGTGTAAACATTTCCTATAGGCATTTTGATAAATATATGATGCAACTTCATGTAGGAAAAATACCACTTGCTGCCCCCTACAACTATGAAACTTTTTTTTGCTTCTTGAAAGCATGAAAAAGTATACAAGTCACTTTGTTTTTTTATCTCTTTTGGCATTGATAATTGAATGCTTTAGCACTCCATGATTAGTGCCTCCTCGCTGCCTCCATGCATTCTGGGTTTCTCTCCTTCTTGCAAGAATTCAGGTTCTATGCTAAATGTCCACTAAGGTTCCTTGAACTCATTACCACAGTTCCCCTTCATGTAATTTGACTCTTGCTGTGAGTAGCTTATAGTTTGATACACATATGCTGTCCTTATGAGATGATCATTCATTGCACTATTTTATATTATGACTTGAGAAGAGATGTAAAGCAATTGTTGTAACAATGAAACTTATAACTTCTGTCTGTTGTCTCTTATGTTAGCATGGTATCATTTAGGGATTTGTATGGTTACACATGGAGCTTTATCACTGTTGATTACAATCCTTGTTTATATTATTTTACTGGAAATGAAGCACACACAAAATATTTTATTCTTTCCCTCAATGCATTGCATGGTAATATATTCACTCATTTTATGCAATGTTCGCACTCAGCCATCATGGTATTTCTGTAAGTCACTTTGATGTTCACCATCACCCATTCTTAACATTGGAATATCTTATAAAATGCATTTCCGGTTTTACTTTTACCACAGTCTTATGAAACAATGCAATGGGATCCTCCTTTAAGTTTGTAGCATCAAAACATTGAAGCAAAAATTACTTCATTCTGCAAATTACCTTCATAAATGATGTTGTTCCACATTTCATTCAACCTCAACACTTAATTCCTTGCACCTACAGTCAACCATGCCTCTTTTCGTTCATTCTCTACTTTCAGTAACTCACTTGAAGCCATTGATAACTCTATTTACTTGATGGGAGAAGCCTCATTTTGGCACTCTTCATGCATTTTTATCTCCTAGACAACAACATGATGATGTGAAAATAATCATTGCATGGAAGATCTTGAAATATAAGTAGTTTTTGATGATGCTCTGAAGCTTCTCCATTTTCTTCAGTTATCATTTGATTTGTAACAAGGCATTATGTATGCTTGTTCACTATCACATTATGAGACGATGCATTTGATTGTAGTTCACTTAAGCAATGGATCACCTATGATTTTCATTTCATTGCACTTGACTTGACTATCCGAGGTGATCACTTGTTTGAGTCCTCATGGCACTTATGATGTATTCATTTGATGGATGTCTCTCTTTGGGTAGTTTTGAATATGTTCCTTTCTCAATCCCTCTTTGAATACTTGAGGGATAGCATGTTGGGTCTCAACCCTTGTGGGAGCCCTTTTTACACCACATGCTTTATGATATTTGAACTGGATCAACAACATGACTTGTCCTATACCTGCACATGGAAACAAACAATGTTAGATAAAAACAATATATTATTATGATGTTTCCTCCTTGGCTTTTGTCACACTTCTTATACTTGTTCAATTGCTTCAATGTATTATTAGCTACATTCTCCATTATTATTGATAATTCATATAGGAATGTTCATAGTCAGAGCTCTAACAACTTTTCATATCTCTTGCAAGTCTATCAAAAGCTCAGGAACAAGGATGGTGCACCATTCTAGAATCAACTTGAAGACCTACAGGCAATGATGATTATGTTCTTTCTTATGTGTCTTCTTCTTTTTCATCTTCAATAGTGTAGAATGTTCCTTTTGATACATTGTCACAGCTACTCCCACAGTGTGTGTGGGACACTTGGTTCTTTATTACCCAATGAATATAAATACAACATTCATGAAACACTTGGTCAATTCTATAATTTTCTCCTTTATGTAAAACAATGTTTGAACATTGTAAATGAATATTAGAATGAAAACATTTCTTTTCCATTTCATGCAATACTTAATGCTGTAGTTGATATCAGACAATTTAAAGACATTGCATTTCAAAATCCACAATAACTCAAACACTTGCAATGGTTAAACATCTGTAGAGGTAAAATAAAATTTCCACCTTAAAATAAATCTTTGAACAAATCAGCTCTATCAAATTGAGCTATAGTGAAAATTTGATAACAGTATGTTAGAGATCAAATGTATATCATATAAGCAAATGTAAGTTAGAGATCATCAAATAAGCAAATATATGTCTATCATATAAGAAAATGTAAGTTTGAGATCATCAAATGTTGAATACTAGAGATCATCATATAAGATTGAATACATGTAGTCAAGATCATAAATCTAGTGCAGGGCCTAATATGAATGTTGACTCCTAGTCAAACAGCCATCTGAATGAGAACCCTGCTTTGATGGATGTGCCGAGCCCTGCAGATAAAATTGTGTACACAATGTGTTAAATACATATAATATATTAAATAAGTTTTATGAAATTTATTTTTAATAATGTACTTGTATTTTTAAATATCTATCTAGATCTATGCATACATATGCATGTATATATACACGTGTATATATAAAAATTTAAAACTCACATGTCCAGTAGTAGCATAATCATCCATAGAGTCACGTCAATGTACACGATATGGACCAAGGCTAGGAGTGACATGAGGTATGTCCACCTACAATATATATACATATATATTAGTACATGAATATCTAATTAAAATTAAAATTTTAAAAATAATTAAAAAAAGAATTGAAACATGCACACATGCACATCATCTGATATCAGATGAACTAAGTCCTCTATAATGGTCGTCTCCACCATATCAACCAAAGGGTCAAGTGACAAGTTAACATCTATATCCATTTGATCCATCCCATGTCATGCCATAAATGATGAGTGAAGAGGACTATGCAATTGAGATGGCATCAACGATGATGAACCGAGACCAATCAACATCTCAGAAAAACCCATAGTCCGTGCAACAGTCGAATGATCTGTAGCTGGATCCCGACGTGCACTAGTGTTGGGTTGAGAGTGATGGGATTCTGGATGTGAACAAACTCCATGTGCCAAACGATCTCTAACCTACTTTATACTGATCACATAGTCTAATGTGATGAAGGTATATGCCTCCAAGAGGTCCTTAGCCAAATAATGCAGAGTCCTGCATGCCATATCTCCTGTAAGTCTGTCAAGCTGTGTGGGAGTAGGGATGCTTTCCGCTGTAAAAGGGTCTATAGTGGTCCATTTTTCTACAAATGGCATGGATCGAGAATGTCTAGACATCAAATATTGACCTACACGATCAATAGATAATCTAGTGGTGGCAACTGCAATGTCACCTACAGTGTCAATTGCTTCCTTTTGGGAAGCAATGACAACCTCATCTGCTATGGGGGCTAGAGTTGGGGTGAGAGCAGGAGACCTCTCGCCAACCAATACCCTAAACATTGGGGCTGGTCTATCTGCTTGATGATAGGTGGGCCTATCGGCAATCCTGCCATGCCCCTGGCCAACATATTGTGGAATGTCTAGGTAGTTGACTTTGAGGCCCAAATAGACCTCAACATACAACTGTTGAACAAAATATAATGGAATCTAGTCATTGTTTGGATATTGACTATGTGCTGCGAGAAATCATGGGTAGATCAATCGGGCCATAGCACAATCCACACATTTGGTGACCTAGTATCCCCTCACCTTACGTTGATTTTGATAGAATGGAAAACAAGTGTTTTTTACCATTTCTTTGGTCACAGTATCATGTATTTGTTAAAGGGAACCTCACCATGTACTTCTTCCCACATGAAGGAAAGAATAACAACTACTCTATCAGGGGAATATGCACTAGTCTATCCAAGTTCATCTCTTAGTTTTTCTAGGCTCTGTAATATTGACATGCAAACTTTTTAATATATCCCTATGTTTACACCATCTACTAATGAGTCTCTCAATTTCTTAATCTCATTAGTAGTATTTGCAAACAAAGATTTTGGAGGTGGAACATTTGCATTTTCCATGTTATATATGTATGTACACCTAAAGGAGCAATGAGACCTTGGTAAATAATATATCTAGATCTAGGGAATTATAGAAATCTAAAATAATTATAAATAAATTTACAAGTGTGCACATGATATATATATATATATATATATATATATATATATATATATATACATACATACATATATATACATACATACATACATACATATATATATATATATATATCTATGTATGTATATATCCATATATATATGTATGTATATATACATATATATGTATGTATATCCATATATATGTATATATATACATATATATGTATGTATATACATATACATGTATATATATACATATACATAAACATATGTATGTATATATCCATATATATGTATGTATATATACATATATATGTATGTATATATACATATATATGTATGTATATATACATACATATATATGTATATATATACATATATATGTATGTATATATACATATATATGTATATATATACATATACATGTATATATATACATATACATAAACATATATACATATATATAAACATATATACATATATATAAACATATATACATATATATAAACATATATACATATACATATATATATTGAACCTATAGGTTTTAAACATATAAAACATGCGTCTTAAATTAGATTTGTATATGCAAGATAATATCACTAGTATTTTGAATGCTACTTGGGATGACAAATCACTAGTTCAAATAATTCATCTAATCATCAATAATAGTTTCATACCATTAACAAAAAAACATTCAACATCTATCATAGTCTTTAATAATCAAAACATTCAAATTACTAGATTGCACACAAAACATAATCTGAAATAGTTCTAAAATTTAGATTTACAAGTGTGCACATGATACATATATATTGAACCTATAGACCTTGCACACATATAAAATATGCATCTTAGATTAGATTTGTATATGCTCTTTAATATCACTAGTAATTTGAATGCTAATTGTGATGACAAATAGAGCATTCAGTAGTTCAAATAATTCATCTAATCATCAATAATATTTTCATACCATTAACAAAAAAACATTCAACATCTATCATAGTTTTTCATAATAAATTTTTTTTCACTATTTTATTTAATTTTCTAAATTTTTTACTTATTTAATTTAATATATTTATCAATTTATAATTCTTAGGTTCAAATATCACCCTTCTAGAGATCATATTAGATGGATTCCTCCATAAGAAACTAGGTGAAAATTTAATTTTGATGGTTCTTTGAGGGGAAACCTAGGGCACTCTAGTACAAAATGTGCCATTAAAGACTTAAAAAATCTTGATAAAGGTTGCATCTAAGATTTATTTCCTAGAACTAGTAATAAAGGAAAAGCATCATTACTTAACATTGGTGGTCATGTAAAATCAATTTAGTCATTATTGAAGGATATTCAATGGAAACTATATTAAATAGCATCATGAAATGATAATTGATCAATTAGAAGAAAAACATCATATACTATATAAGGCATGGGAAATCCTTGATTCACCAAAATTATTCTCTAAGTATGTTGCTTCCATGAAGGAAACAAGACAACATGTTTCTTTTCAAATCAAGGGATTTATAGCATGAATGATTTAATAATTGAAAATTATATGTTAAATAATGGTGTAGATTAAGAAATTATTTATGAAATAATTTAAAACATAAAATTTTATAACTTGAGGGAAAGTGTTTGAAGGATGATATAATTATAAAAGGAATGTCAATAGTGGATTGAAATAAATTCTCATCAAAAGAAGGTTAAAGTGTATTAGTTATAGTTATATGAATGTAAGAATTTAATATCAAATTATTTTTAAGGCATAGGAAAAATTAGAAATTTAAGAAAACAATGAATAAAAAAGTAGCTATTTTACTAAGAATAGCTCATAACACCTCATAGCCACTACCAAAATGAAACAAACATAGGTAGGGAAAAAAGCACATGGAAAATAAAAGGGAAAGGAAAATTTGAGTACATTTCTTCAATATGAATCAAAGGTAAAGAAAAATGAAAAGCAAATCTCCCAGTCACCCTTTGAATCTAACAAGAGAGTGAGAATGCATACAAGAATCTTGGATTGGCTTTGGAGGACCAAAATAATGGAAAATAAGGATGGATGGTAAATAATATATCAATAATAATAAGGATGAAACATTCTAAGAAAACAAAGGATAAAGTGAGGAAGAAATCAAAGAAAGCAAGAACTTTATAGTCCCATGTCAGCACCAATATTTTGGCCACCAAGACTATGTATAAATGAACTAATGGTTATAAAAAAGAGGCTTGAAGCTATACAATCAAAGGGATAACATGAGGAATAGGGATAACATGAGGAATAAAATATGAATGAAATTAAAAAATCCAACTAGAAACTATTAAGAGATTAAAAAAATTAATGAGAAAGTAAATAGCTTGCAAAATATTATGGAAAATGGGCTCCATGAGTTGATCATGATAAAATAAGATCTTAACCACTTAAAATAGTAGAGGAAATTAAATTAAATATTCTAGAAGGAAGATATTCACTATAAATAAACGAGCTCTATCCTACAATCAAAACATGGAGGAAAATACAATTAGACAAAAGATCAAATCGATAAGCCAAGTCTTAGGCACAAGTAGTCAAAAAATTATCAAATAAACAAAGATAGATCATAGAGAATAAGTTAAGGTAAAAATAAGAGAAGAAAATGAGAGAGATGATAAGCTTGTAAATATAATTTCTAAATTATTGAAGCAATATTTTGATAAGGAGGAAACCAAAAAAATAGAAATAAACTTCCTCATATCCATAAAGAAAATTTGATAGGAGGAAGGGAGATGCACATAATATTTATCATGAAAGTTACCATACAATGTACAAGAACATGATACTAAGGAATAAAGGTTTCTTAGAAGTGCACAACAAACCTAGATGAAGATTTAACCCTAGTACAAAAAGAAAGAAATAATGAAAGAATAGGAGAAAATAAAAATTTAATCTTTGTAAATATTTTTTCTATTACCTCAAATCTTCCACCAATATAAATTGAATTAGTGATTAATCAAAATACGAAACTTTTAAAAATTGAAAATTGAATAAACATTAATACCCTTCACTTCCACCTAATTGAACGATTAAATTGATTGCATAATTTAAGTTTTAGTGAATATAATGAGGTCACATCTCAAATCAACTATCAATTACCAAAATTATCAACTTTTTTTGATTTTTTTTTGATTTTGTGATTTTGTGATTTTGTGAATTTGTGACTTACGAAAAGAATAAAGATATCAAAAACTACTAAGGTGATATTCTTGTCATGTCATTATATTGAAAACCCATATTTCACCTGGAATAAGATCATTTGTATGGAATATTAGGTATCATAGATGAAGAAAATGTGATTTCTTTGTTTGGTCTCATCTACCATGGGTATCTTCAATTTTTTTGATCATTCCTCCTACTAAGATTTTGGATAATTTTATCTCAACGCTTGTTTTGACATTGAGGTTTTAAGTTAATATTTTATTTTCCTTTATGGTTTGGATCCTTCTTTTAGTTCTTAATATTAATCTTTTTCCATTAATATTTTATTTTCCTTTATGGTTTGGATCCTTCTTTTAGTTCTTAATATTTATCTTTTTCCATTAATTTAATGCTTGAATTTAGTTACAAATGGTCTACACACCTATTCCAAATATTCTATTTCATGAATTTTATGGGTTTACCTTATCTTACATGCCAAAGTCACAATGTCCTATTCTTGATTAAATTCCTACAAGAAATTAAGGAACTTGGGATACCCACCTCCCAATGGTCTTGGAATGGATGCATTTAGATGGAGAAGGATTTCAAAAGGCTCGTGGTACTTGTGGATCCCTCAAAGGCATGATATGTAACACATGAACTCTATTTATGAAATTTTGTCTTTAGTTGTTGGCTTCTAGTATGAATGTGATTTATAAGGTGGAATTCTTAGTTGAGACTCTCAATCTTCCATTGTTGGTTTCTAGTGTGATTATACAATATGAGCCAAGTATTAATCTAATGTTAATTCTTGAAAGAAGGTATATATTATTCTCATCTTAATTCTCACATAGAGTTGTCTTAGTCAATTTCTCATATGAGTTCCATATTTGTAAATTTTTCTTAATATAAAAACATATTTTATTTTATTAATTAACCTATCTATTCTATGTTACAAAGGATGCTTTTATTTTAAATTATAAGTATATAATTCAAAATTAATTAGTAATTCAAGATAGAGTACACACAATATTTAGTTAAAATAAAATAGTATTCTTATTTCCATGAGAGTTATGTAGAATGGTAGCTTGATGTCTCAAAAATATTTCTTTGATGTACTAGATTTTTATCATTACATTATGAGTGAATCATCTCAATTATATAACCAAGCACATCAAAAATTTATATATTGGAAAGAAAAATAATCACACATTTATCATATTTTTATATGTATAAAGTTTCTACCATCAAACTATTTATAATTATAGATTGTATAAAACTATAAATTTAATCATTATTCCTAATTTATTAAGAATCAATGTAGTAAAGTTTGACTTCATATTGTATACTTGTTATAAACATCTCACTAATCCAACCATACAATTTATATATGTTAAAAAATATATAATAACAAAATACAACTTCTAAATATGATAGTAAATCTAATTAATTAATTTATTTAAAACTTAGACTCCAAAACAAATAACCATTCAAAATCCTTAAACAATAATAGCATAACATTAAATTATAGGTTTTAAGTAAATCAAGAAAGTAATTTAATTATTAATATAAGAACAATTTAAGTAACCTAACTCTAAGACAAACACTACGATTTCACATTGGGACATAGGTATATGACCTTTTTAATATAAAAATAACCCCCACCAAAACATGCACCAAAATATATTAAAAGTCTTCTCATTTTGTTTTTCTTGAAAGGAATCTAATGAGCATAGGAAATTTCTTGGAACTTGAACAAGATGGAGAAGATTATATCAAATCCCAAGAGATGCTAATTATCCTTGGTTGAAGCCTCAAATATTAGCTTTTTAAAAAAAATTGAAAATGAAATCTTAGGACTAGACAAAATCTCACTAGATCATAATATGACAACCCACATGGATGACCCTTAGCTATATGGCAACAATTCTAAAGGAGTCTTCTAATAAAATTAGTCTTTCAAAATTTAAATTAGATTTAAGTCAACTTCTTGTTTGTTAAATGTTATTTTATTTTATTGACTTTCAATTATGTTGATTATATATTTGAGTAATATATAAATGATAAATTTTATTGAACATTGTGATGATTTAGAATCTAAGATATAGTTTGAGAGTTCTTTTATACATTGTATAAGATCATATAAGTATATCATCAACATGATCTTAACATCTTAGTTAATTATGCATATTATAGGATTATTTGGTGTGCCTTCAATTATTATCTTAAAAATTTTAAATTGGAAGAGTGGTTTGATCAAAGGAGAATGATCTCACTTGGTAAATTTCTAAAAGAATATCCTTAAACATCTGTATTATATAGGTTTTAGCTAATGAAAGACAACCAATTATATCAAATATTATCTACTTTGAGGTAACTTGCGTGTGTGGTTCCTCAAATATACTCTAGAATATTAGATGAACTTAAATTGCAGTCACCATCATTAGGGTTTATCCTAATGTTAACATGTGTGAGAAATCTCCTAATCTTATCTAAAAAATAATAATTGGATTTATGTGCTAGACATTATAACCCTATGTCTTGGTTCATTGAAAGGTATAGGAGGGTGTAGGAAGATCTAGTGAGGTCTATTCTTGAAATAAGGACACAAAGAAATTGGCCATGACATGGCTATGAATGAGATAAGGAAACCTACTAACATGTATTTAATAACGATGCCAAGTTAATCCATTAATTTATTTGATGGTACAAAAAAAATCTTATCATGTATGATTGTCTACTTATTCTAAATGTGTACCCAATTTTGTTTTGAGTCTAGGATGGAGTTCCTTATGAGGTCACCTTTACTAGCTATGGGAAAGTAATGCTAAGCACCACCAAGTATGGTAGGGCATTTTTCAGGTTTATATTTTTCTATTGAAAAGTAATATGCTAAGATTTAAGATTAGCATCATACAAAAATGTTAAGTACTCAAAGTAGGATATTGCTTAATATTTCTATTGCAAGTTAATTTTTTGTCTAATAAATAATATGCTTTTTAATAAAATTTAATGAACTGAATAAAACTTGATTTCCTTTTGAGCGGTATTTGATTGTGTATGAGGGGCCATCAAGAAATGCGTTCTCATGGAATGCCCAACTGTAGGATATTCACAAAATGGGGTCTTATGGAATGCCATGATTTTAACATATGCAACAAATGGGTTTGTTGAAAAGGCTTTAGAAACTTTCAAGCAAATGCAATTGGCAGCCGTAAAGCCAAATTCCACAACAAATCTAGGTTTGTTGAAAAGGATTTAGAAACTTTCAAGCAAATGCAATTGGCAGCTGTAAAGCCAAATTCCACAACAAATGGGTTTGTTGAAAAGGCTTTAGAAACTTTCAAGCAAATGCAATTGGCAGCTATAAAGCCAAATTCCACAACCTTCACCTTGCTTGCACCAAAATGGGAGCTTTGGAATAGAGTATATCAAATTAAAAATCAAATATTGGGGAGCTTTGGTCTCATGGAATGCTATCATTTTAAAGGATGCACACAAACAAATGGAATGCTATGAATAAATGATATGCACAAAATGGATTTGTTTTATCATTTAGGGTTTAGAAACTTTCAAACAAATGCAAATCAATTAGCCATGTATGATATGGGGAAGCAAAATAAAACCAACCTCAAGCACTATGGAGGTCGAAGGTGATGCAAATGGCTCGCTCGAAGGTGGTATGTTGAAGATTCGCCCACAAATTCGCCATTCGTTGTGCTTCACATGCTTCAGGTTCACGTTCGCTGCAAACAAAATGGACTATTGGTTCGACAATGACATTGTTTAAAAAGCCCTATTTCACGTGGTTCGAATCCCCATTCGCTCGAACCCATTAAAATATTATTTAAATGTTGACTTTTAATGGGTTCGACCAAAGGCTTTAATGGGTACCACCTGAATTAGTGCAACCACACAAAAGTCAATTTTCCTTCCTCCATCAAATTGTAAACCACTTATGTGGCTTCGCCCATAAGTGATGTATATTTATCATTTTTTTGTGCTATTTTTAGTTTTTTCTATTTTCATCCATATTTTAAAGTACTTGTGTTTATTTTTTGCATTATTTATGTAGTGTGTAAAATTACTATCAATATGCTTGTTTATATCCTCACATTCTTAAACAGAAGTAGGAGTTCATTATTATCTTTTACTAAATCTTTTATTTAACAAATTTTTCCCAACTAAAAATATTACATATTATTTTTATTTGAATTTATTATATTCTTATTTTGAATCATATATATACACTACTTCTATCAAATAGACTTATGAGACCTATTTTTACTACATAATTTACCAAACACAAATTTTACTTATTTATTTGCCCATTACATATGTATTTATAACAAAAATTGATACATCCACATTCTATATCTACATGAGGATAAGTTCTTACATCCACATTTGTCATGCACACAAGAATAGGTCAATTCTGTGACACTAGAGGTCTTTCCTTCAACTTGTTTAGATGTAAAAATTTACAAAAAGAAAAAGAAAATTCAGAATTAAGGATCGATCAATAGCTGAAGAAATATGCAATTCATTCGTAAAAAAACATAATTGTTTTAACATTAATTTTCAATTCAATACAAATACTTCGTGCCAAATTAACCCAAATTAGCTGCTATTCAGCTTAATTCATTCTTTATATAAAACTTAAAAAATATTTTCTAAATAAATATATCGATACATGAGATGAATTGAAATTAAGTCTGAAAATCCCATCAATAGCATGTTAGTGTAGAATATTCTACCTAGAACATTCCTCTAGATAAGTTTGCTAGATGTAGACTTAAGGGGGGTGTTAGCATAGTTAAAAATATAAGACTGTTGTTTCCAACATGCAATTTCACTGTTACGCATGTTGTTTCCAATTGCTCTTCAATTGTTAACAACTTGCTTAGTATAAGCTAATTAATGGGATCTCTCTATTGTTTAGTTGTGCAATCTTGCATGGAGTTGCATGTCTATTTTCTAATTGAGAGTTGCCATTCTAGATAGCTCTTCTCATGCTTTATATATTGTACTCATTCTTAAGCAATTATGAAGCAAATAATCAATGCAATTATTTAGAAAAAAGAACAATATAGAAATTGGTTTAAGCAAATTTGTTTATTTGTACTTGATCATTATCTTTGTAGATCTTGCAGAATTTTACATAGCCAGCTTAACAACAATCTACTAAAGCATTTCAGGCGCAAATAAAGAATTAGGTGCAAATGAAGGATTCTTAATTAGATAAGATGCCATCATAGCAATCCCACATTTTCCATGGGAACTGGAAGTATTTCTTTCCATCCTAATGTATCCTCTCTCTCCCCAGCCTGTTCCCCATGAGTTTTTAACAATCCAGTAGTCCTTATTGGCTGACCCATAACCCACCAATGTCACACCATGATCCAAAGCAGTTCCACAATTCCCTGTGAATACACCCTGTTTTCCCAACATGTTAGAAAACAATTGTCCTACAAGAAAACTAGCTATATTCATATATAAAATATACTTGAATTTAAAGCACTTACTGATGCATAAAACTGGAAACCCCTCCCACTAGCGTCAATAGCCACACTGATTGGTTGATGGGCAGCCGCCTTCAGCAATGACATCTCATCATTGGAGGGTACATCTTCATACCCATCAATTTTTGCCACATGGGAAGCTTTCTACAAAACATAATCATAGATTCGAACATTGATCTAAATGCTATATTCAAATGAAAAGACCCACAAAATTATAAAATAAATCTTAACAACTGTTGATTCTCTGTGTCAAAAACCAGTACATTGACTACAATATACCACCTACAACATAAAAAATCAATGCATTAGAATATGTCTGGAAAAGATATAAGCATACTCGTCGTAAGTCACACACGCCGTCAGCAGCGCGGTAAGGAAAATCGGTTTCACTGCCTATGCCACCATTGTCAATGATAAATTGAAATGCATGATCCAATCAACCTCCATGACACCCATGGTTGGAAGCAGTGGCACAATCCACAAGCTCTTGCTCCGACAGAGACACTAGCTGCTTGCTTACAATCGCATTAATTCCTTCCACGGCTGCAATTGCGGAGAAAGCCCAGCAACTTCCTGTAAACCGACAAAGAAAAACAGCTGACAATAAACAGTAAAGACATCATAATAATCAGCATGTCATAAGATTTGTTTTACATCATTGTTTTACATCATTGTTTTAGATCACATTATTGTTCTGTTGTTTTGCATCAATGTTTCAGATCACTCTTCCTGATCCGGACGGACCACAAAATGTGATCTCAAAAATGGCATTAAGAACATCATGATCAAGAATTGATTGCCAATGCATACTGCAAAACTGTTGGAGAAGAGAGATTCAGAAAGATTTGCGGGATTTGTAAGGATTTGTAATTATCTATAACTTGAGCTATTTATGGATAGTGCATGAATTGTGGGATTTATCTTAATCTGTCCCTGCCTAATTAAAGGCTGTTGTAACTCTTTATATGCAGATTCGTTGTAATCTCCAGACACAACATGAATAATAATCCCTCTCTCTCTTCTCCCGTGGACGTAGGCTACGGCCGAACCACATACATCCTGTGTTAATTGATTGTCTGCATGTTCTTTTGGTAGTTTCTTCATGGTATCAGAGCAGGTCATTGTTTCGAGCCGTTTGTCTGCATTTCTGGGGCGTGTTCTGGCGCGTGTTCTGGAAGAACGAAGATTTTTTTCCTCCTGCGTGTTCTGGAAGAACGAAGCGTTTCCAGCCAACTCAAGCAACTCAGCTGCAAGGTGTTCGAGAACAGCTGCGAGATAAACCGGCGCGCCGGCACCCACCCGCTCGGCATATTTGCCAGCCTTGAGAAACCTGGCTATGCGACCGACAGGGAACTGAAGCCCGTCCTTGGAGCTTCTTGAAACGGCCTTCTTTCCCTGCGCTGATTTCCCTCTGCCCGCCATTATTCCTGTTTTCAAATAAGGCGCTGTTTTCAAGTCAGATCTGCAACAAAAATACAGAAGGGCGCGTTTTTTTGCATAAAGAAGGGCGCGGTTTTTTTGCATAAAGAGCAGAGTTTAAGAAGGTTGCGCATAAAGAGCAGAGTTTGAGAAGGTTGCAGCGACATTTACCAGAAAAGAGGGCACGTTTTTTTGCTGTGCAATCAATTCTTTGGTCCGGTTTTTGTTTTGGTGCGGAGATTTGGTTGTAAGTGGTTTTTTTTTTTCTGCATCTTATTTCTTGCCTTTTTTTCTCTCATGGCTGAGTCCGATTCAAATCCCGGTTGGAGACTTTCATCAGTTCCGTTAAATGGTATCAATTATGTAGCATGGTCTAGAGCTGTCATTTTGTCGCTTGGCGGCAAGAAAAAATTTGGTTTTGTTAATGGTGATAAAACATGCCCTCAAACTACTGACCCGGGATATGAGGATTGGATATCCAATGATCAGCTTGTTCGATCATGGTTACTCAATTCGATGGAAACTCATATTGCCGAGATTTTCACTTTTTCTAATTCAGCAAAAGAACTGTGGGATTCAATCGCTGAATTATATGGGAACCAAAATAATGCTGCCCGTATTTTCGAACTCACTCTTGAAATTGCTGCAGCTCAACAAGGTGATAAAACCTTTAGTGAACATCTTGGGAATCTTAAAAAACTGTGGGACGAATTGAATCTGTATCGTCCACATACCACTGATGCCCAAACCCTTTTGAAACGAGCTGAGGAGGATAAAATTTTCTCTCTACTTCGTAGATGTGGAATCTGAATCTTTTTTTACAGCTTGTGTTGACTCTGGGAGTCGGCCACAGGGGGAGTCTGTGTCTCACCCGGTTCCGCTTCCCACCATTACCAATGAGGATGTTGTTCCTGATCATGATGCAGAAGTTCCTGAAGCACCACCAATCCCCACATCTCCTCAAGCTGCTCGACGATCAAGTAGAGCAACTCGTCCTCCAGAGCGAATGAAAGATTTCTTCACTTATCATACTACATCTTATCCTATACAGGCACACCTGTCTTATAATAATATTTCTCAGTCTCACCTAGCTTTTTTGAGTACTGTTGATCATAATCAAGAACCTAAGACTTTTAAAGAAGCTAACTCCATTGCAGTTTGGCGGAAGTCTATGCAAGATGAGCTACAAGCTCTTGATGACAATAACACATGGGAGATTGTTAAGCTACCTCCAGGAAGGAAAACTGTTGGATGTCGTTGGGTGTACAAAAATAAATACAACAGTGATGGTTCCTTAGAACGGCATAAGGCCAGACTTGTTGCTAGAGGATTCACACAAACATATGGCGTAGATTACCAGGAAACTTTTGCGCCTGTTGCAAAGATGAACACATTCCGGGTCCTCATTTCCCTTGCCGTCAATCAAGACTGGAAATTGTTTCAAATGGATGTCAAAAATGCATTCTTGCACGGTGATCTTAAAGAAGAAGTTTACATGAGCATCCCACCTGGGCATCCGCAAGAGGCCAAGTTTGGTTTAGTGTGTAAATTAAAAAAGGCAATCTACGGGCTTAAACAATCTCCACGGGCCTGGTATGCTAAGCTTAGTTCTGTCCTTATGTTGAATGGGCTGAAACGAAGTAATGCCGATCCTTCTTTGTTTGTTAAAAGAAGTAACTCCGGTATTGTTGTTGTGCTGATTTATGTTGATGATATAGTCATTACTGGTGATGATCAAAATGCAATTTCTAAGCTAAAAATTCTGCTACACAATAGATTTGCCATTAAAGATTTGGGAACTTTGAAGTACTTTCTAGGATTAGAAGTTGCCTACTCAAAAAACGGCATCTTTCTTAATCAACGAAAGTATGTGTTGGATTTGTTACAAGAGACTGGTAAATTTGGAATCAAGCCATCAGATACGCCAACGGATAGTGGAGGAAAATTAGATGATACTGGTGCATTGTTGCCTGATATTGGTCAGTTTCAAAGGTTGGTTGGTAGGTTAATCTATTTAACCATTACTCGACCTGACCTTTCTTATGCAGTAAGTTTGGTAAGTCGTTTCATGCATGCTCCCAAGGCTCAACATATGCAGGCCGTCACCAGAATTCTACAGTATTTGAAAGGGTCCCCAGGCAGAGGTATATGGATGCGTAAGACTGGTCATAATTCTATTACTGCCTACACTGATGCTGATTGGGCAGGATCTCCAATTGATCGAAGGTCTACAACTGGATATTGTACCTTTGTTGGAGGTAACTTGGTCACATGGAAAAGTAAAAAACAGAGTGTTGTTGCTCGTTCAAGTGCTGAAGCAGAATATAGAGCGATGGCATCAACTACTAGTGAAATTATATGGCTTCGAGCTCTGTTGCAAGACCTTGGTTATGGTTCGTCTCTACCTACTGAATTATTCTGTGATAATCAGGCTGCTATGCATATCGCTTCAAATCCAGTATTTCATGAGCGTACTAAACATATTGAAGTCGACTGCCATTTTGTTCGAGAGAATGTGCAAGCCAATGTCATCCGCACGACCTTTGTTCCTACAACTCAGCAATTGGCGGATATATTTACAAAAGATCTTCCGGCTCTCAAGTTTCAAGAAGTATTGTCCAAGTTGGGCTCTATTGACATTTTCGCACCAACTTGAGGGGGAGTGTTGGAGAAGAGAGATTCAGAGAGATTTGCGGGATTTGTAAGGATTTGTAATTATCTATAACTTGAGCTATTTATGGATAGTGCATGAATTGTGGGATTTATCTTAATCTGTCCCTGCCTAATTAAAGGCTGTTGTAACTCTTTATATGCAGATTCGTTGTAATCTCCAGACACAACATGAATAATAATCCCTCTCTCTCTTCTCCCGTGGACGTAGGCTACGGCCGAACCACATACATCCTGTGTTAATTGATTGTCTGCATGTTCTTTTGGTAGTTTCTTCAAAAACTGTCCGAGAACAAAAGCAACTAATGGTACCGCAAGAGCCCTGTTTTTTAACAGCAGTGACAGCACCATTGTTTCTCCAATCCACAGCTGTAGGCAAGCGGTTCCCATCGGCATTCTGATAACGAAGAGACGGAGAGCGTGTGGAGCGGAAGAGGGTACCCAAGTAAATGTTTCTGAATTCATCATGGGTGAGATCTGCAAAGTGGTTGAGGCCCAGCCTGTAAGACTCATTCTTCTGGTTGTGTGCATTTATATAGGCAAGATTGTTCTTGAATATGTGGAAGCGAGCTTCTTTCTCAAGCAGGTCATTGTAGGCTTTGCCATGCTCGCCCATCCATTGTTCATAAAGGCGGAGGAGCTCCTCCTCGCCTCCCATGCACCACCCAACACAGAGCAGAACGAACAAAAATATGGGTTTCTCCATCCCCATTTCGAATTGAAAATCAAAGCTGGTAGAATGATTCACAAGGCGGGATTGTTTTTTGTATTCATAGAGGCCGTTGGCCCCCCTAGCCCTCAAATCAACTAACTGTATACTAATAATTTGGAGGAATGCATAATATGCTGAGATGCAGTCCTTATCAATACCACATAAAGCTAAGCTTTTTCGAACTCTAGATCCTACGAATCTAAGTTATCTGCAAAAGTAAAATGTTGTATGGGTGAGTCACATCATGACCTCATTAAGGGTCATTGTTAGGGTCTCTTATGGTAGGGGATTATGATAATTTATAGTTTTTTTTTTTTTTTAATCTTTCAATCAATTTAAATGTTAATATGTAAATTTCTTACTTCATCAAAAGGTTGTAGTTTAATTAGTTAGGGTGATAGTGAGTTCTTTGATTATATTATTAGACTTTGGCTCAGGTCTCTCACTTAAAGAGGTATTAGCTTTAGACATGTGCTTTCAATATCGAAGTGGAAAAAATTCATATAAGAATGGTTAATCCTCAAACAAACAAAAAATTGATCTCAAGATATCATTGATGAAAAAAAACACTAACACAATCAAATCTAGAAACAAAGTTTGAATAATATTATAAATTGTGGATACTTGATATCATTGGTCTCAAGAGCTAACCCTCCAATAATAAAAAGGTTGTGATATTGCTATCAAGATTCAACCGTGTAGTTTTACGAGTCAAACTCATTGACTCATGTTTCATGAGTAGTGGTTCACAAGGACCCATCTCTCATGATAATGAATGGTCCACTTAGCACTCATTGCATCTAGGTGATGCTCACAGAGGTGAAGCACTGGGCCTTTCGGGAGGTCACCCATCCTAGTACTAATCCAGCTCAAGCACGCTTAACCACAAAATTTCCCCCAAAGTTAAGCCCACTAAGCTTGCAACCCCATTTGCAAAACCTTCAACAAGTGTTGTGCCTTACGAACCATTCATAATAGAGCCCCTTTAGCTCATCAATTGATAAGTGCTATGGAAAATACCTCCTACTTATCAATAAAAAGGTTATTCATTAAATAACTAAAAACAAATTAGTATAAATATCTTAATACATATATCTAAAAGATGTTAAGATATATCTATTTGTTGAGGTGTTTATCCTAAAATCATTATTTAGGATGGATAAACACTTAGAGATTATATGTATTTGCATATTTCAAATAGACATTATTTGGATAACTCTCGGCGTATTTTATATATATTAATATTTAATATATGTATGCTAGTAGCAATGCAACATGTAAGAGATTAATATAATAATATAATATTATAATAATGTTAATTATTATAATATAATATTAAATTATATTTCGAATAATATTTAATAAATATTATAAAATATTAATTACGCCGAGAGGCGTAACCTAGAGTGACAGCACGGGTGGAGCGTGACCGTGTAAAAAAAAAATGTTAACTTATAAAAAGTAAAAGCCGACAACCAAAGCGTTTATTAAATATTATATATTTTTCGTCATAAATTTTCCAACTAATTAATTAAAAGCCGACAACTAAATAAAGAGATATGAAACAGTATATCGTTTCGGTCATAGCTTTTGGAACTCATATAAATAGGAAGTAAATAGTGGGAATAAAAAACAGATTATTATCGGGAATAGTGCAAATAAATACAGAGGTGCAGGAATAAATAGTGCGAATAAACATAGAGGTGCAAATAGTGTGAATAAATTTTTTTAGTTTTATTCTTTTTGGGTAAAGAAATAATTCTATTATAATGCTTTTCAATTACAAATAAGAAAGTAATTTAATGTAAAATATAAATGTATTATTAATTGTTTTTAGTTTTATTCTTTTAAGGTAATAAATATCGTGAGTAAAAAAAAGTAAATAGTGGGAATAAAAGAGAGATTATTACCGGTGAATAGTGTGAATAAATACAAAGGTGTAGATAAATACTGTGAGTGAATTAAAGTAAGTTATTTCTATTTTCATTTTCTCTATAGTGTTTTCAATCTCTGCAATTGTGAAAAGAATTATAATACTGTTTTTAGATTTATTTTTTAGGGTAAAAAAAAATCAATTATAATGCTTTTTAGAGTAAAAAGGTAATTTTATTATAATGTTTTTTCACTTATAAATAAGAATGTAATTTAATATCAAATTTAAATGTATGATTAATTTTTGTAGGGTAAAAGGTAATTTCATTAAAAACATTTTAATGCTTACATTATAATAATTGTTTTATTATAAGTGAATAATTTTTTAATAAAATATCTATTATAAGAAAGTAAATATTTGTTTAGTTTTATTCATTTTAGGGTAAAAAAGTAATTCTATTATAATGCTTTTTAAAGTAATTTAATATAAAATATACATGTATTATTAATTGTTTTTAGTTTTATTTTTTAGCCTAAAAAAATTAATTTCATTAAAATGTTTTAAAAATGTTTTTAATGCTTATATTATAATATTGTTTTTATAAGCAAGTAAATAATTTTTTAATAAGACATCTATTATGTGATAATGTTTATATTTAACATGTACAATTTATCACATATGAAAATAAGCAAATAGTGCAATGGATTGATAGATTTGATTTGTAATTGAAGTGTTATGGGTTCAAAAATTAATATTTTTTTTAATTAATTTATTTATCACTAATTTTATTGAAAATGTTATTAATTAACAAACTTGTAATCATACAAAAGTTAAAGTAAATATGTAGTGCAATGGATTAGTGTGTAGAAAATAAACAAATATCACTACTTTAAAAATAATACTACCCAAGGGAATATGTAATTTTTTTTTTTAACAATGTCTTTTAATATTGTATTTGGTTGATAAAATTATTTATATACCTATGAACCATTAAGTGTCCTTACGAATTCTTAACAATTTTAAAGATATATTAATCTTTATTACAATTTGTAGGATGCCTCGTCGTCCAAGGACAAGTTTTCAAAATGAAGAGCAACGAAGAGAACATCGAAGAGAATATGCTCGAAATTATATGAGACAATGACGTGAACAAATGGCTAATGCACAAAGAGAGGAAGCAAGGAGTTTTACAACTAAAGAGCAACAAACAGAACAAAGGAGAGAATATACTCGGAACTATATGAGACAACGACGTGAACAAATGAATGATGTACAAAGACAAGAAGAAATGATTCGTCGAAACCAAAATGATAGAGAAAGAATCCTTAAACATAGGGCAGATATGACAACGGAAGAGATTGAAGCAGAAATGAGACAACATGCAAATAAAATGATAACACATCATTCACGAATTCAAAGAACTATGCATTCTGATCAATTGAATGAGATAGAAAGACAACAAATACAAGTGTGCAATCATGAATCAGTTAAAAGACATCGTCAATCTCATGGGAATGTTGAGGTTAGTTCTGAAGGGGTGAATTCTATTACAATAGATCGTGTGCTACAAACACCAGATGATAGAATTCAAAATGTAATGAATGTTGATAATAGAAGAGATCAAGAAGTAATTAATAATAATACAACTACTGAGATTGATTTGAAAAGTCTACAAATGATATTTCGACATGGACTAGATAAACTTTCTACACCAAGTATGTGTTATATTTGTGAAGAGAGTTATCCTGGAATGAAGGTTGTACGGGTACCTGAGGGCCCTATTTGCAATCGATGTCGACAAGAGAGGAATGAACATCGATTTTCAGCATTAAACAATATGGATCCTGGTCCACAACCATCAGAACTTGCAAATTTAACACAAATAGAGGAAATGTTGATAGCATGTGTCAACCCAATACTTCAAGTAACACATGCAACTGGAGGGCAATACAAATATAAAGGTCATACCATAAGTTTTCCACAAGAAGTGAGAGAAATAGCTAAAATTTTACCACATCAAATAAAAGATTTACTAGTCATTATTGTTTGAAAAAAGGATCAGTGTGGAACAACTTATAATTTTACAGTTAATAGAGAAAGGGTATATAGAGCACTTAAATATAAAATAGAACATGATAGGTTCTATAAAGATGTTCAAATTGATGAAAATGCACTTAGTGAACTTACAAGCAATTCAGATCACAACATTTTTGACCAACTGAATTCTGTTTATATGGAGTTTGATTCAAATGCAGATGAGTATGTATTTGCGGGTCCAATATTGGAGATAGATGAAGGAAACATTATTAATCACACTACATCAATGGCCTCTAAACCACCAAATGCTCGAAGAGAGATGGAACTAATTCATGCATGGGTAAATAACCCTAATGTAGATCCTGGATCACTAATTGATTGGCCAGGAATTGGATCATCTCCAGTGAATGAGTATGTTACTGAAGGATTACTTGACATGGCTTTTCCAACACTATTCCCAGATGGACGATGTGATTGGATAGAACCACGAATGAGGAGAGTTCATCTACATGAGTTTGTTTAAGCATTTATTCAAATATAGAGATCATCGTTTTGGAAGACACCCATGATTTAGATATTATATGATGAATATGATTATGCGACATCGTGCACAAAACTCATCTGCAGTGTTTGTCAAAAAGAGCTTGCAAGATATGCCAATCACAATCAATGAGTTAAGAGAACATATGGAAAATGTTCCTCATTCACATCTAGCTGACCGTCTGATGCGTTTTGGTACAACGCTAAGGGGTACAAGGTCTTATTGGGAAAAATGTCGAGCTGAATTAACTGATCTATTGCATCAAATTGGAACACCAACAATTTTCTTTACTTTGAGTGCAGCAAATATGTATTGGCCAGATTTACATGCATTAATGCCAGGGACACATCCAACTAACCCACAAGAAGCACAAAAATGGAGACGACAAAATATTATTGACTATCCACATATTGTGGCACATTACATGCACCTACGATATACAACATTTCGCAAGGAAATACTACAAAAGGGAATGAAGGTAAAAGATTATTGGTCAAGATATGAATGGAAACATAGAGGATCACCACATGTGCATGGATTCATATGGTTATATGGAGCACCTAACATAGACAACCTTAATTGGAGAAATGCTTATGAAATAAAAAATGTTCAAAAATATTTTGATTCTATTGTTCATGCATGGAATCCACGGGGAGACCCACATCAAAGAAACATACATGTATGGTATTAATTATCAATTATATATTCTTTTTACAATATATGATACTTAAAATTTTGTATTTCAATTAATAAAATATGTTATATCATGAATGATAGGTCCTACAAAATTTTACACAACATCCATGCCTTTGAAATACACAACAGCTAAGCCAAATAGACTTGGCACGTGACTATGAAGAGTTGCTCAATTGTGTTGAACGCCATACAATGTGTAAAGAGGGTGCTTGCCTTCAAAAAAAAAGAGGAAGAATGGTTTGTAGGTAAGATATGTATACTTTCATATATTTTGTACCAATAAATAACTAAAATGTTTATATAAGCTAACACTTTACTCTTTGTTTGTAGGTACAATGCACCATGGCCATTACATCTAGATGGATCAAAATTATTTGAAGATCCAACCACGGGAGATAAAGTATATGAACCTGCAAGAAATGATGATCGAGTAAACACACATAATCGTAATATACTTCAGTTATGGAGAGAAAATGTCGATTGGCAACCAGTTCTTTCAAGACATGCTGTAATAAATTATATTGCAAAGTATGCAGCAAAAGCAGAAAAGAGTTCAGAAACTTATCATCAAATCTTAATGCGACTTGCAAATATTGAAAACCCAGATGAAGCGGCATCAAAGGCGTATAGGAGACTTCTAACAGAAACCCTCATTGAGAGAGACATTGGAGCACAAGAAACATGTCATATGTTATTGGAGTTGCCATTGGTAGAATGTAGTAGAGTATTTGTTACATTAAATGTTTCAAGAGAGGTGTTCAAGCCAGTGTTAAAAAATGAAGAAAATGATGATGATGGACATCTAAAACATTTCATTCAAGGATACATGGATAGACCATATGCAATGGAAAGTATCACACTTATAGATGCAGCTAGATCATGGACATATAATCCCAAAAGAAAAAGAGATAACAAATGGGAACCAAGGACTATGACAGCTATTGTAAGAGTGTTTCCAAGATTTACCACCATACCTACATGTCAATCAAAAAAGTGGGTTGATTTTTGTTGGTCAGAGTTATTGTTGTACAAGCCATTTCGTAATATACAAAGGGATATTGGACTTGATGATAATACAATTATGTCAAATTGGGACTCACTTAATTATGATCCATGGCATTTAGAACGAAGAATTATTTCAGAAGAAATTGGAAATCATAATGATTCTGAAGATGAGGATAATTTACCAAATGATCAGAATATAATTGAACATGAGTGGGAGATCATATCAAGATTACATCGTGGACAAATTATGGATGCAACAAAAATAGATATGCTAGGAAGAAGAGATATTGATAGACAAACTCCATGGAGTGCTGAATATCAAGGAGAAGAGTATACAAATAATGCAATAAATTTTATCAACTCTATGAAAGAAAATGGCTTACTGATACTGATGATATGTTGTCGACTATATCATATGGAACATTAGGTGCTAAGCAAAAAAAAGCACTTGATATTATTATGTCACATTATAATCGACATGATGATGTCATGCCACTATACATGATAATTCAAGGAACAGCTGGAACAGGTAAATCATATTTGATTAATGCAATTCGTCAAGCTCTTTATGATGCATCACAGCCAGAACATTCTCCCTCATTATTACTAGCACCAACTGGAGTTGCAGCCTTTAACATTGGTGCATCAACAATTCATTCAAATTTAAGAATACCTATTGCAGATTTTGTTGAATTAGAAGGAACAAGGCTCACAAGTCTTCAAGAAGAAATTCAACATATAAAATACATATTAATTGATGAAATGAGTTTTATTGGACAAAAGTTGTTACAAAATATTGATTCAAGACTACGCCAGACTTATCCTGAAAAAGCAAACATGAGTTTTGGTGGAAGATCAATCATTTTGGTGGGGGATTTGGGACAACTACCTCCTGTAAGTGACAAACCACCTTATGATAGTAATACACGTGCAAAAATATTATGGGAAGAGTTTAAGATAGTTGTTACATTGGATAAGGTGTTTAGACAAGAAGGTGAAAGTGAAGACCAAAAAAGGTTTCGCCAATTGCTCACAAATATTAGAGATGCACATCCAACCATAGATGATTGGAAATTACTCATGACAAGAACAGATGCTTCATTACATCCAACAATTAAGGAGGAGTTTGATAATAAGATTCATCTATTTGCAACAAATGATAATGTACATAGCCATAACAAAAAAAAGTTACATTCATTAAGAAGACCAGTAGCCCGTAGCATTGCAACCAAAGAAGGTAGCGCTAATCTAGTAGAAGGTCAGAATGATGAATTGGATGTTGAATTATTAGTTTCAAAGGATGCAAGGGTCATGTTAACATCTAATTTATGGATAGAAGCTGGTCTTGTGAATGGAGCTTTAGGATACATCAGAAATATCATATACAAACCTGGATGTGGCCCACCAGATCCACCTACATATGTTATGGTTGAATTTGATAATTACTCTGGAATTCCTTTTGAAGATGCATCTCCAAATTTAATTCCAATTTCACCAATACAAAGGGGCCGCACACGTCAATTTCCCCTATGATTGGCTTGGGCACTAACGATCCATAAATCAAAAGGATTAACTCTTTCCAAGGCAACAATTGATATAGGACCAAGAGAAAGGGCGGGATTAACATTTGTTGCTATATCACGTGTTAAGTCTTTGGATGGAATTAGAATCTCACCACCATTTACATATGATCGTTATGAAAAAATGAAGACAGGAAAGCAACTCGCCAAAAGAAAAGTAGAGGAAGAAAGACTAAAATCTTTGGAAACATAACATGTTTATGTGATGTATATATTTTTCAAGTGAATTCTTCTATTAATATTGATATTAAATTTTTGGTATAAAAGATGAATTGTCTCATTCATTATGAATTCTATTGTACACATCTCTTTGTGCATTTGAATAAATATGATATGAATCACAATTTGTAAAGTATTATAATTCTTTATTTAAAATAAAATATGTGATAAATTATTATTTTACATTGCGCGTTGTGGATGCTACTAGCTTATCTATCTTAATATATTAATCTATATATTATATGCCGAGAGATATCATTTTCGAGGCGTATTTTTTAAATTCAAAAAGCAAAAAGCGAAAAAAATACGCCTCGAAAATGATATCTCTCGGCGTATAATATATAGATTAATATATTAAGATAGATAAGCTAGTTAAACTCTAATTGAATAATAACACTTTATAACCCTAGTTATAACCCTAATTCAATCTTAATTAAACTCGATTTGCACCAAAACCCTAATACTAATTCTAATTGAACCTCAATAACACTTACCATAGTCAAACTCTAATTGAACAATAACACTTTTTAACCCTAGTCATAACCAGGTAATTAAATCCTAGTTGTAACCCTAATTCAACCTTAATTAAACCCTAATTGCACCCAAACCCTAATACTAACTCTAATTTAACCTTAGTAATTAAACCCTAAGTGCATGCTAATCCTAATCTAAACCCTAATTGAATTATAAACTTAACCTTTATCGTAACTCTATTTGAACTCCAACTGTAACCCTAACCCCAAGCTTTATTGTAGAACACTATTCCAAGCCCTAACCACAGTCATAACCTTAAGTGAACACTAACCTTAATTGAATAATAACATTCACCCTAATTTAATCGTAACCCTAATTCAATCCTAATAGTAACCCTAATCCTAACCCTAACCCTAATAGTAACTCTAATATAACCCTATACTTGACCCTAACTACAATCATAATTGAACTCTAACCCTAATTGAATCATAACCATAATTAAATTGTAACCCTATTTGGACCATAACCTTAAACCTAAACCTCCATTGAATTGTAATTATAATTGAATCCCAATCCTAATCCTCATCCAAAATCTTATCCTAATTGAACCCTAAGTGTAATTAAATCCTATCCAAAACCCTAATTTCTTATTTATTTATATTTTAAATCTTTATTTTTTCTTTTTGATTGATTTATCTTTGTGATAAATCTCTGATTTATCTTAAATTATTTATTTATTTATTTATTTGATCTTTTAATTTAATTTAATTTTTGATTTATTTATTTGATCTTTAATCTATCTATGATAAAGATTTATATTTCTTATTTTTTTTATCTTCTATTATTTTTATTATTATTATTATTATTATTATTATTATTATTAGATCTTTTAGTTTACTATGGTAAATATATATTCAAATCTTTGTGATTTATCTTTGATTTTTTTTGTGATCAAATCTCTTTGATTTTGATTTTTTTTTTCCAAAAAGTCTTTTTGATTTGATTTTTTTGTTCCATCAAATCTCTTTGTTTTGATTTTTTTTGTTTCATGAAATCTCTTTGATTTTGATTTTTTTTGTTTCATCAAATCTTTTGTTTTGATTTTTTTGTTTCATCAAATCTCTTTGATTTTTTTTTTTTATTTGTTCTATGTGATTTTGATTTTTTATCTTTGATTTATTTATTTGATCTTTTCTTGATTTATTTGTTCAATTGATTTGTGATCAACTCTTGTACTTTTGATTTATTTATTTTCTTCTTAGGATTTCACATCAGAGTGCAAGAAATGCATGACACAACTGTTGATGACAATCAAAATTAAAAATAAATGAACTGATTGAAATAACAATAAAAACAACAATTAAATTGTATAATTGAAATGATTAAAAAAATAATAAAACATGCTAACAAAATAAACAGGTGCCACGTAGTGGCCAGTACTTGCCTTTTTAGTATTCTAATTAGAGATTTGTAGAGTTGGAATAAAAATAAATGTAAGTTTAATTAATGTGAATAAAATTCAATATATATTTTTTTTAATTGCTGTATTTTAGTTTTGACTTTTGTATTTTGAGTTTTGTTTGATTAATAGCGTTAATTTTTTTATATGTCTTGGTTATGTAATGTAAATATCTTGTTTGATTTGTTTGATGTTAAATATTTGAAAATAAAATAAATTGGAATAAATGTTTATTGTTTGGTGTTATTTTTTTCAAAAAAATTAAAGTTGAATACATTTGAATATTTATATAATGAACCCATTCATTGAGAAAAGGAAGTAGTTTATGAATTATTTGTACTAGACATAACTATGACTAATAAAGTTGAAGTTTAATAGTAATAATATAATAATATTAATATTATAATTAAGATAATTTATTAATATATATAAATATATATGAAAGGAGAACCTAAGAAATAAAATAACCTATATTATATTGTATATAAATATATAATATAAATTAATATTACATATAATATAATTAATATAAACTATTATATAATATAAATTAATATATTACCTACATAATATAGGTTAACTTATTTACCTACAAATTATTACCTGTAATATAAGATATAAATATAAATAGTATATATAAATTATATATATATATATAACTTACATTATGTTATATATTATCTTATATACTTATAGACCTAAATTAGTTTATATATTATCTTATATACGAGGAACACATATATAATCAAATTGTACCATAAAATATTAAAAATATATAGATAAAGATATTAGTTTAATGGAAATAATAATACAATTTTTTTAATTTTAATAGTGTGAATCCAAATCTCTATAAAATAAATTTAATTGATTTTTGTAAGATTTTCATTAATCAAAAAAATAACAATTACATACATAAAAAAATCATTCTTAAAAAAATGTCAAAATAAATAACATTTATTTATTTTAGAAAGATTTAATGAAATGATTTTATAAAGCAAAAAATGAAAAATCATTCCTTAAAAAAATGTTTAATTTGCTTTATCCTCCAATAACACACAATTTTTTTTTAACCAATCATATGCACAAAAAATAATTTTTATAATAATTTATAAAGTTAAATATTTTACAAATTGACTTTACAAAGTTGAATTTTATTTTAATTTTTGTTTAAATATTGTTTTTGATTGGTGGAAAACTAAATTATTAATAACTAGTTAACTAAAAAAAGCCAAAGTCATTACAATAGTACTATGCCAATGGCAAGTACTAATATTCCATAACAAATTGAAGCAAGAGCATTTGAAAGTGTTTAAGATGTTATTGTTACAATAATATAGAACTTGAGAAAAATACAAAAGAAAAGTAAAATCCATGTTAATGATGTTGGAATATCAAAATCAATTAAAATCATATTAAGATGAATGAAAAAAACTCCCTCTAAGCCAAAAAGAACTCCAAGTTCCCATGCCATTCTAAAAGGTATTTATTTGACCAATTTTGTGTTCATGTTCATTATCAATCGATGCCCATGTAGTAAATATGTTTAAAGAAAAACATAAAGTTAAAAAATACAATGAAAGACACAATGAATATGTCTCCATTGTTTGGTTTGGATGGCTATAAAGTGACTAAAATATCCTAGAGATAATAATCAGTATTGCAATGGCAACATCTTATTTGAGCATCATCTGTTCCTTTTATTTGTGTTAAGTTTGGTAAAATTATAAGAATCATAATTTTTGGTAAAGTTCACATATTCATAGTGCCATGCATGATGATACACCAAAACTTACTCAAGCAGTCATTGATAAATGTTTATTTGACAACAAAGCCATGTTTTAATCCCATAGCAAGGCTAAGACATTTAGTTACAAAATTCAAATACAAGCCCTTAAAAAACCTGGAGCTCCTAATCAAAATGATAAGTATAAAGTCATCTAACTAATACATATTGACATTTCTTCGCTTCGCTCCCTATTTGACACAATATCTTCCAATGATGAAAGCGTAGACAAGGCACGTAAACTATTTGACACAATGTTTTTCGAAAGATGAAAGCCTATGGTTGTGCTTTTCTTCGTATGTCGTCGCCAAAATTGGCCTCTCTTCTGCACATCTCTGAACCTACACCCATAACCCATTATATAATTAACTTATTACTAAACAACAATAAACTATATTAAAAAAATCTATGGGAGTTTCAGTCTTATGATATATTGGATTTTTCGGAGTCTTTATCATGATATAATAAATAAAAGAGTTTCTCATACAAATAATTGTACATTTTATTTTTATGTATATGATGAATCATAGAATATATAGTGGGAAACAAGATATAATTTATTACCTAATGCACATGATATTACATTGTAAATAATAGAATTCCCATTTAAATAATAGAATTCCCATTTGCAAACATAGCATCTGGTGGCCATGGTGCATTGGTTGGAAACATATTTCCCTTGCCCATCTTCTGTCCGTACTTCCTCCATCAGCACCCATCCTTATCTGTTATAATTAAAAAATCAGATTTTGATCTCTTTTGTAACCCACATGAGAAGTTGGTTCGAAGAGGATTAAAATTATCTTACCATGGGAGCTTCAGATCTCACTCGAACTGAAACATGGGCTGTTTTGATGGTTACATCGGTTTGATCAACAACCGTGGTGCTGTTGCTAGAGAGATTCTACATCTTATTGGGTACCCATCCATTGTCATGATTGGAGGTATCTTCAGAGGTGGAACATGTGTTGCTCTTATCATGACCATCAAAACAAAAAAAAAAAATGGTAGAAAATTAGTGCTAAGAAAGACGCCTACGCTACGAGCAATCCAATCTAGAATCCCACAAAACAAATGTTGAGAAGAAACTCGGTGACCATGGCGAGGAGATGAAAGGAACCAAGATTTATGTTGGCTCATAATGAAGGGAAAGCAATCCATTTATACAATCCATCTGCAAACATTAAAATCATTTCCACTACCAAACATTAGTACACAAGACTTTGGTGTTGGTTACATTCTCCACCACTACCACCACTGATGAAACTTTTCAGCTTCTTCTTGTTGGTAACGACCACCGTGATAGCTAGCGAGGATGCCAATTTTTTTGAAATAGTGTTAATGTTTATAGACAAACATTATTCCCTCTACAACTGAATACACCTCTCGGCATAATAACAAAAATTATATACCCTACAAATTTCTTATTATTATTTGTGTCGATTTTGGACCTTCTCCTATATGTGTGTATGTCTTGTGTTGTTTTAATACCTTTTACTTGGTTTATGTCACCCCTAAACATCCACACCCCTTTTCCTATGTTGATCCCATGGCCTTGTTTAAATTATTTATGTGTTCCCTTTCAATTAATTTTATCCTATCACATGTCCTAATCCTACACATGATTTCACATTGATTTATCCCCTTTACCTCATTATCAAACCATAAAATGTTGTGCCTAGCCCCAAACCCCACCTTTTCCCATCCTAAATTTTACCAAGTAACTAACACACAATTAATATGGTCAATAACCATTAGATGGTCCCTTTCAAGATTAATGTCCCCTAATAAATTAAGCTTAAGTTTCATTCATAGATGTATCCATATTTTTGACACCTTATAGGATGAATTTTAATTTTCATCCTTTCATCACAATCTTCAAATCTAAGGTAATTAAATTCTAGCGATTCCCACCTACTAAGTACTTATCTTTGAAATCCCAAAGTAAGCCCTTAAAATTGACCATCTTTTTTTCATTTTAATAGATAAAAATATATATTTTTTAAATTTTTCTTAAGGTTTTTACCTATTTATACTCATGAAAAACACCCCAACACTAGTTCAATTTTTTTAAGAGTGTTTAAGTTTCATCCCCAAAGTCTCAAAAAAATGGTCAATGGACAATGTTGCAAAAAGATCTTTGAGACTAGCTAGCTAATTTCCAAAGATTTCAAATAGACGAGCAAGTTTCATTTATGATTTTTGATAATAACTCATTTTTCTATGATTTATAAAGGGTGTTGGAAACTCAAGGGAAAACAACTGAGAGGTGGGGGGTGGATCAGTTGTCACTGAATCTCAAACTTATTCAACTTATTAACCTTAATTTCAGATATGATCATTAATCATGAAAGAATAAATGAACAACACATTAGAAGCACACATAACACCAAGATTTTTTACGTGGAAACCCTGTTAGGGGAAAAACCACGGTGGAGGTCAATCCACAAGATTATACCCTATTAAAATTTTAAGAAAATATAAATGGGGAATGCACATGCATTCAGGCACATTGCCTAGAGCTCACTGCTCAAATACAACAAGGCTCATTGCCCAAGGAAGACACATTGTCTTATAGAAAGATTTGAATTAAAACCATCTAGATTTGAACTGAGAAAATAGCATCTGCTAATGCCTGGTTACAGTTCCAGTTAAGCACATGAACACTTCTTCACTCTTCTTCACTCTCTACTCTACCTTTGAATGATTTGAACTTTATTCACACATAGGACTCATACACTTCACATTCACACCCACACTCATTCCTTCAAATGATAAAACAATCGCTCTTATATATCCGCAACAAGAAATTACATCGCTATAAGTTGGCCTAAAAAATATAATAAAATAATTACAAGCAGTCAGCCCAAAAAAAATAAAGATTATTCATGTGAATCAACCAAGGTTAGCCATAACATAGTGAAGACCGAAAATAACATCTCCAACATGAAAACAATTGAATTAATTTCTCCTCGAAGATCCACAACACACTTCAACACCTTTTTGATGAAGAACATGAAAAACATGAACACACAAGATAAATCTTAGATCACGAGCACAACGATCAATGAAGACATGCCACAAAGATAGAGAATGAACTAAAAACATCCACAAGCATCATGAAATACCAGAGAAACATCCACATCAACTGAACTTACTGAAATCACAAAATCTTCAATCAGGAACACTAACTGAAGCGATAGAAAAATTGTTAGAATAAAAATCACCATAACTCGATCAAATCTTCATGCGGATCTCTGAAAATAAACGTGGATAAACTAGACATACTAAAAAAGAAACCCTTTAGTTCACAACCTCAGAACAAAAACGTATTGAACACACCAACAAAAAGAACTTGACTTCACCACTAACAACCTGTAGCACTTCTTATTATAGTTTTCTCAATATCCTTGACATATACAACTTCTAATGCAACAATTCTAATAGTGTTGACATCAATGACAACCACATATCAACAACACAACCACAACATTTAACAATCTCCCCCTTTGGCATTGATGGCAACACATGATGTGAAAAATACCATCAACACAACTACACTTACTCTTCCTTTAAGTTCTAACTTTTCTTTCCTCAACTCTTCTCCCCAGATAATCAGTAGTTTGTTTTTCACATTACTCTTCACCCCCTTTGACATCAATGACAAAGATCTCTTCAATACAAGCCCTGAACCACATATCTGAACTTCTAAACATCTGAATACTTCTCCTACATAGCAACCACCACAACATCAATCTAGATCAAAATATGATCATGAAATGCACAGATTGATGCAATGCAATGCATCCTTAGTTTTGATTAGGAGGGGTAATCACCCCTAACTTCCCTCTGAGATACTCAAAAGTATCCTTAGGCAACAACTTAGTAAAGATATCTGCAATTTGCTCCTTAGTAGTCACATAATCCAATCTGACTTCCTTTTCACTTACCTTCTCTCTCAAAAAGTGAAATTTTATAGATATATGATTGGTCTTTGAATGTAGCACCAGATTCTTAGAAATGTTAATAGCACTCGAGTTATCACATAATATAACAATAGGCTCATCATACACAACTCTTATATCCTTCAACATCTATTTCATCCATAGGACTTGAGTATAATTATTAGCAACAACAATGTATTATGCCTCTGCAGTAGATAAAGAAATAGCATTCTACTTCTTACTCAACCATAAAATTAGTTTCTTTCCCAAGAAAAATGCTCCACCACTAGTACTTTTCCTGTCATTCTTATCTCCTGCCCAATCAACATCAGTAAAGGAACTCAAAGTAAGATCATCATCTTTAGGATACCATAGACCAAAATCAACCGTCCCTTTCAAGTATTTGAAAATTCTCTTCACTGTAATAGTCACATGAGATTCTTTAGGATCAACTTGAAATATTGCAACAATACATACAACATTCATGATATCAAGCCTAGTTTGAGTCAAATAAAGCAATCCACCAATCATCGATCTGTATCTTGTCTGATTTGCTTTCGGAGAATCATTATTAGTTGTCAACTCGCACCTGGTCACCATGGGTGTACCAACAGGCTTTGAATCTTCCACACTGAATTTCTTCAACAATTCCTTCACATACTTGGATTGAGATATACAAATCCCTTTATCTAATTGAGTAATTTGCAATCCCAAGAAGAATTTCATCTCTCCAATCATTGACATCTCAAATTCATTCTGCATCTCTTTAGAAAAATTCATGCACAAGATATCATCTCCTCCAAATATGATATCATCAACAAAAAATTCCACAATCAAATCTTTATCATCATTCTTGAAATACATATTACTATCAACAGTACCTTTGTTAAATCCAAGTTTCACCAAGTACTTATCTAATCTGGCATACCATGCTCTAGGGACTTGCTTAATACCATACAATGCTTTCTTCAATTGACACACCATATCTTCCTAATCAGTCAATTGGAATCCATTAGGTTGCTCAACATATGCCTCTTCTTCCAATTCGCCATTTAGAAAAGCAGACTTGACATCCATTTGATAAACCTTGTAGTCTTTATAAGTAGCATAAGCAAGAAACAATCTCACAACTTCAATTCTAGAAATAGGGGCAAAGGTTTCTTCAAAATCAACACCTTCCATTTGAGAATATACCTTACAAACCAGTCTTGCTTTGTTTCTAACCACTTCACCTTGTTCATTCAGTTTATTTCTAAAGACCCATTTAGTTCCAATTACATTCTTATCCTTAGGTTTGGGAACAAGAATCCATGCATCATTTTTCTCAATTAGTTGCAGTTCCTCTTTCATTGCTTCAACCCAATGTTCATCTTTGCATGCTTCATTCACATTGTTAGGCTCAATCTTTGAAATCAAACAATATTCTTTTGAAATTTTTCTCCTAGTCTGGACACCTTTGTTCTTATCACCTATGATCTGATTCTCTGAATGATTCAATCTCACATACCTCAGAGTCTTCTTAGAATGTTCTTCAACTTCAGGCTCTTCTGATCTCTCTTCTGTTCTTCCATCAGTTTCTCCTTCTTGATTTTCTTGATTTACCGGAAGGATTTGAACTTGACTTGCAGTATGACCTTGCTTTCCTTTCCTTGTACTGCCATTTTGATCATCAAAATCATATCCATAGGTTCTAGATAGTGCAGGTATGTCTTCATCAACCTTAACATTTCCACTTTCAACCATTTTCTTCAATCTTTTGTTGTAACACTAGTAGGCCTTAATTTTAGTAGCGTAACCCAGAAAGATTCCTTCATCACTCCTAGCATCAAAATTTCCTATATCTTCAATTCTTTTGATATAACACTTGCTTCCAAAGATTTTGAAATATCTAATAGTAGGCTTTTGACCATTCCATATTTCAAAAGGATTCTTACCAGTATCGCCTTTGATTTGTACCCAATTAAGTGTGTACACAACAATACTCACAACTTCTCTCCAATAGATATGAGGCACATTTCCTTCCAACATTATGGTTCTAGCCACATCTAGAACTGTTTGTTCCTTATTTCCACAACTCCATTCTGTTGAGGGGTCCGCGGTGCAGATAAATGTCTCTTTATTCCATGCTCTTCACAAGAAGAATTAAACTCACCTGAAGTGAATTCACCACCTCTATCTGATCTCAAACACTTAATCTTCAAGTTAGTCTCTGTCTCAACCATAGCCTTGAAGATCTTGAACTTTTCCAGAGCTTCAGATTTCTCCCTTAAGAAAGTAGCCCACATTATCCTTGAATAATCATCAATAAGCAACATGAAGTATCTGTAACCTTGTAAACTTCTAGTTCTAGCAGTACCACATAAATCAATATGCATAAGTTCCAACAAACCATTTGAATTTTTTTGTTTACTTCGAAATGAAATTCTTGTTTGCTTTCCTAACTGACATTCTTTGCAAATGGCATTAGTAGGTTTCATCAGCTTAGGAAGATCTCTCACAGCCTTAGTGGAACTTATCTTGACAATGTTATCAAAATTGACATGACACATTCTCCTATGCCATAACCAACTCGCATCAACTTGAGCAATCAAACAAATTTTACTAGCAACATTTAGGTGAAAGATATTACTTTTTGTTTGTGTACCTAATGCAATCACATTTCCAAAATTTCCCAATATTTTGCACTTTCCATCCATGAACTGAAGATTGTATCCCTTATAAACCATTTGAAAAACACTCAAAATATTATGCTTCAAACATTCAACATACAAGACATCATCAGTGTTATGCTTACCATCAAGAGAAATGCATCCTCTTCCATGGATCACACTAGCTGTGTTATTACCAAATCTCACAACACCACCATCATACTTCTCCAAATTCACAAACTTACTTTTATCTCCTGTCATATGATGAGAACAACCACTGTCAATTACCCATTCATCTTTCTCTTCAACTCGAGCAGCTAGGGATTTCTCCACATTTGTACAACTAGCAGATTCAGTAGACACAAGATTATTTTCCTTGATAATAATAAACACAAATTCATCTCCACTTGCATTTCCTCTATTAGACTCATCATCTGTTACACCTTCATCAATAGCATAGTAACACTTCTTTTTGAATTTGGGCTTGTTAAATCTTGGCTTGGAAACTCTCTCAGAACACCTTAATGCAAAATGACCTATCTTATTGCAAGAGAAACATTTAATAGGCAACTTTCCCTTATACTTACCTTGTCCTCTGGCTTCTCTTTTCACAATCAATGCTTCAAGTTCTTCAAGCTCTGTCGTCTTCATCCAGCTATTTCATTTCATACTCATACTTGAATGTCTTTCTTGATGAGCTTTCACCCAGATCATATCTCTATCTATATCTTCCAGAAGTAGTAGCCTTAAATGCGGATTCAACCTTAGGAAGGGCATCACCAAATTCACTCAACTCAAAAGAATTAAGCTTACCAATCAACATATCTCTGGTAACATTTGTCACAGTTCGGAGTTCTTCAATAGCACTAGCCTTGACTTGTAAGAATCAGGAAAATATCTAAGCACTTTAGCAACAATCTCTGATTCATCTATCTGTCCACCAACACATCTGATACCACACACAAGTTCATTTACTCTTTGCATGAAAGTAGTAACATTTTCATCATTACCCATTTTCAACTTTTCATATTTTCCTTTTAGACTTTGTAGCTTAGCAATCTTGACATTTGCATCACCTTCATACAAGGTCTCCAACTTCTTCTAGATCTCATAAGCAGTCTTTAGATCCATCACATTTGTCATCTTAGTATCAGTTAAAGCACTCAACAATGCCTCCTTAGCCCTAATATTATATTCAACATCCCTAATATATATCAACATAAGTAGTAGGACCATTATGTGGAATAACATATATATTTTTTGTAATGCTCTAGTAGGGTTCACCAATGCATCTCAAATGGCGCTCCATTCAAGCTTTCCACAAAGAATAATTTGTTCCATCAAATCTAGGACTATCCTTCTTATAAGTCACCATCCTGGATCACCTCAAGCTGTTAAACTTCTTCCAAGGAACCACAAGCTCTGATACCAATTGTTGGCAACTCAAGGGTAGACAACTAAGAGGGGGAGGTGAATTAGTTATCATTGAATCTCAAACTTATTCAACTTATTAACCTTAATTTCAGATTTGATCATTAATCATGAAAGCATAAATGAACAACACATCAGAAGCACACATAACACCAAGATTTTTTATGTGGAAACCTTGTTAGGGGAAAAACCATGTTGGAGGTCAATCCACAAGATTATACCTTGTTAAAAGTATAAGAAAATATAAATGGGGAATGCACATGCATTCAGGCACACTACCTAGAGCTCACTGCCCAAGGAAGACACACCATCTTACAAAAAGATTTGGATTAAAACCATCTAGATTTGAACTGAGAAAATAGCATCTGCTAATTCCTAGTTACAATTCTGGTTAAGCACATGAACACTTCTTCACTATTCTTCACTCTTCTTCACTCTCTGCTCTGACTTCGAATGATCTGAACTTTATTCACACATAGGACTCATACACTTCGCATTCACACCCACACTCATTCCTTCAAATGATAAAACAATCGCTCTTATATATCCACAACAAGAAATTACATCGCTATAAGTCGGCCACAAAAAGATAATAAAATAATTACAAGCAGTCGACCCAAAAAAAATAAAGATTATTCATGCGAATCAACCAAGGTAGGCCATAACATAGTGAAGACTGAAAACAACATCTCCAACATGAAAAAACATGAATTAATTTCTCCTCGAAGATCCACAACACGCTTCAACACCTTGTCGGCCAAGAACATGAAAAACATGAACACACAAGAGAAAATATCAGATCACAAGCACAAAAATTAATGTAGACATGCCACAAAGATAAAGAATGAACTAGAAACATCCACAAGCATCATGAAACACTAGAGAAGCATCTGTAACAACTGAACTTACTGAAATCACATAATCTTCAATCAAGAACACTAACTGAAGTGACAAAAAAACCTTCAGAATGAAAATCAAAATAACTCGATCAAATCTTCATGCGGATCTCTAAAAATCAACATAGATAAACTAGACATACTCAACAAGAAACCCTTTAGTCCACAACCTCAGAAAAACAATGTATTGAACACACCGATAGAAAGAACTTCACTTCACCACTGACAACCTTTAGCACTTATTTTTACAATTTTCTCAATATCCTCGACATATACAACTTCTAATGCAACAATGCTAATAGTGTTGACATCAATGACAACCACATATCAACAACACAACCACACCATCCAAAAAAGGGGTCTCTTCTTACTTCTCCCCCAAACCCTTCCAAACCACCACCATCCATTTCCATCATCTTTTGAATCTATTTTTACATCTCTCTATCTCCCCATTCCCATTTTTCATGCATTTGTCCTAGTGCTTTACAATTTCTACTCATTTTTTCCTAAATCCACACTCAAACTAGTTTGTGTTTTAGAATTTTATATTCTCAAACCCCACTCTTCCATTGCACTTTTTCCATCATAATACCATCTTATCTTTTACATGAGTTTATCATTGACCTTTTTTTAGTGTAATCCCTTTTTTGACACTCATTTGAGTTGTAAAACATTACCATGTTAAACCCTTGTGTAGTGTAGAAAAATGTACACCTTTACATTTTCACACTATGTTTGCATCCCCTTAATTAATTGGACTTAATTAAGCCTCTAATTGATCCAATTATGCATTTAAAAGCCTAATTAATTTCATTTTTTGAAAGGGGGACCTACATTAAACAATTGCAAACATCAAATTAAACACCTTGGAAATTGAGTGTCTTGGATTTAGGGCCTAGGACCCATTCGCCCAAGGGCGAATGAGTCCTCCTAAAGTCCTAGGTCCCAATTTTTAATATGTTTTTGGTGGTATTTTAATGTTTAAAATTCAAATTGCAATTACCAACTTTTGATGTTTAATTGTCGAGAAATTAGAAAATCACCTATAAATACATAGTTATTTTATCAATTCAACATTAAGAATCAAGAGGCAACATTCACAAGAGAAAATATTATTGTCAAGAGCATTGAAGAGCAGATTTATCATTCATCTACAATAACAATCAAGATCAAGATCATCATGTCAAATATATTTTCATTTGAATGCATGTTTTTGGACCTAACATTGTGATGTAGGTTTCAAGTTTCAAGCAAGTATTCAAGAATGAAGATCCATCATCAATCAAGCCATTTCATGCAAGATCTAATCCTTAGAATGTTTTGTTAGACTTCAATCCTTTAGGGGAAGCCATTAAAGGGTTTGGTGAGTTTTTGTAACAAGCTTTGTTCATTCATCATTTTCATGATTTTTATCATTATTTCATTATCAAGGTTTAATTACCAAACTAGGGTTTGACCAAGGCAAACCCTTATACACCAAAGAAAAACATATTTCTCCTCTTTTTGGGTCAATGCACCAATTTGTGACACAAAATGTGCCACTTTTGCAAAAAAACACAAAATTGTTGTTTTCACGCATGTAAAACTAGTTTTGCATTTGGCGAGCACAAAATTTGGCGCTCACCAAATGCAAAAAGTCTTTAAAAAAACCATCCCTTTTCAACACATTTTTTCAGCAACCTGCACCTTGTTCTACATTTTTTTCTCTCTCAAGTTGTGCTCGCCAAAAGGAGATTGAATTTTGCTTGCAATTCTTTGCGAGGATGCCACCAAGATGTCAAAGAGGTCAAATAGATCAAAGAGGTATGTATTTCTATTATTTTTATTTTGAATTTGAATTAGAATGTAGATTGAAATAGGATTTAAAAAAAAACTTTATTTTAATTTCTAGGGAATCAATCTCCACCTTAAAATATTAACAATTCACAATCACCCCCTCACAAAGAGCCTCTCGAACAACAACAACCTCAAACCCCTCCGTCAGTTTGTAGGCATCCACAAGGAACCCAAGAAAATATTTTAAATCAAATTGAAAACAACAAAAGAGAGATTGAACAATTGATTGGAAGATTAACTGAGCATGCTGAAACCCACCCTTATAGGAGAGGGATTTCTGAATCGTTGAAGTCAATTGTATCACATGTATGAGAAATGAGTGAGAAAATCAAATTTTGGTCGAATAAGAGGGATGAATTAAATTTTTTTTATGCTAGTGGTCTTTCATATGTAGATGTGAAAAAATAAAAAAATTAGCAAAATCGACTTGTATGCTCTATTTACAGACCCGAGAACCAACACACCTTTATCACATGCATGCAGGAGGTTCCCCATCCATCAGTGCGACCATGAATTAATAAAAAATAAAATTTGGGAGTGGTGGTGGATGGTTTTTTACCAAACTCCATGCAATAACATGAGGTACCACAATATTTTTTGAGGAAAATTCATTGTGAGTTTGTCCTCAATAAGGTGCCAAATTATTGGCATTTTAAACTTTTAGGGTAGAGGTGGGGGCTCCACACATGATAAACTGGGTGCACGACATAATCCACAGTTGGCATCGAGACCATTGGCCAAACCCATAGGTGGAGCATGTTGTTTTTCCTTTTTTTGTGAAGGATAGTGTTAAGGTGGACACACTGGAGTCGATTATCTCACTCATTCAGAGCATTGTAGAGTGTGTGAGGCCTCTAGTATAGCCTAATGTGGATGAGACTTTTAGGCCTGGAGTTGCACCCCACCATTGTCACTCTTGCAGTGTTGTTTACACATATGATTATCAGAGTGCTCGGGATACAACTACATATCCTACATTAGCTACAAAGCAGATGGTTATGACAGATGCATTGCTGAATGAAACATTTGACATTGATACTTAGGTAAAATTCAACAAGTTCATTTAATTTTGTTTATTAAATTCTAGTTTGATATGTAATAATAACTAAATTATTAGAATCAATATGATTAAAATTTAGGGTTAGAGTGTTCATGATATGTGCACCATTCTTGCAAACCCTTATTTCTTTTTGATGTCGAGTCCACAAGTATGCAACTAGTATTAAAGAAATAATTATTGCATGTGAATAGTTGAGTGTTATTTGAATGATTGTCTCATAACACGCTTTGGATGTCAAATAGTTTGTTGGTGGACCTTCAAGCTCCACACCTCACTATTCACATCATCAAACAACTTTCACTCAAGTAACCTTTATTCATTAATGGTATTGTAAAACAATGCTAGCTAGTTTTGGTAATTTTGCGTGTAAAAATCTAAAAAAATTATGAGAAACACAAACATTGGAGGAATGTGAAGTGGAGAACGAATGAGTCTAATTTGTGCAATTAAGAAATTGAAAGCTTGGAGTTGAAATTATTTCTTATTTTCCATCTCAATTTATATAATTGTTACCTAATTATTGCTTATAGCTCAATCAGGTAGAGCTGGAGTAAGTATTTGCAGCTAAAAGGAAAAATGTACATACAAATTTTTGCTAAATTTTTGTCATTGCACAAAAGATGCTTTCAAATGAAGTTCATTTTTATTATGCAAATGTTCTTTACAACAGAAAATTATACAAATATGCATAGTATTGTTGTCTTTATTTATTTTACAAGAGAACTATGCTCAAATGTGCCACACAAGACATGGGAGTAACTAAGAAATACATGATGAAATGAGACATAAAGAGTAAACTATACAACTGAAGAAGTAATGAACATGAAAGGAAATTTGATCCATTATTTCGTGAATGATGAATCATGAAGTTGTTAGTTGTGTCTTCAGTTTCAATTGCTCCAACTCTAGCTCCTTCCATTGTTGCTTCAGAAATACCTACAAAAGTAGATTGTGTTAGAGCTCGGGACCAAATTTCTCTTCATATGCATACATCAACAGATATATAATCTACTCTTATGAAACATTTGATCAAATATGCAGATTTTACAAACGTTCGAGAGCAGAAGATTCAAATCATTATTGGAAGCATTTTTGCTTCATTATTTTATCTAACTTGTTTGTTCAATGTCAAGGTATAGGTTCATTTATCATTACATGATTCAAATCTTACACATACTTGGAGATTATGGTGTAGATCATTGCAGATAATTTTGGTTGGTTCTAAAAGGTTTTGAAGTGTTTTTAGAAGACATTTTTGCAAGATGGTTTGATCTAGTAAAGTTGGTTGTGATGGAAAGTTTACTAAGTGTCAACTTTGTTAATTTTGTGTAATAGAGCTCTAATTTTTGGGTCTTCATCGGTCCGTAAATGAAGTTTTCACTTTGTGCTTCTAACATTATTTTGTTGGTTGTTAGAAGCATCTAATTCCAAAATTTCATTATGTTTTGGCTTTTGGTTTGAGAGATATAAGTGACAAAAGTTTGGTCTGGCAGATTACAATCATTTCTTGTATAGTACATTTGCGTGGGAGAGTCTGCACTTCTCTGTAGATAAGTTTTTGATTTTGCGGCCTTAAGGCAATATTGACAGATGTCAATACAATATGAATTCTAGTTGGCATGATGTTTTGAGGTCCACATTTCTGAATATGGATACACAATTGAAGAATTTTTGTATTAGGTCTTCTGTGGTGTCGACCTAATAAGTGTAAAGGTATGTGAAAGTTAAACATGTATATATATATATATATATATATATAAGTTAGATATTTTTTGATGTTTTGTTGAATGTAGTGAGTATTCTACATATATATGATGCAAATTGATCAGAATGTTACAAATTTAAGTTGTGAATGTTGAGTTGAAGATTAATGTGATGTAAATGTAGAGGAAAGAAAAGTGTTAGATCATAATCAAATGAAGTTTGTAAAGTTAGTTTATTGAGCTTCATTGGAACTATAATTCATGCATATGATATAATGCAATTATAACAGTTCAAACTAGGCTATGAGCCACAATCTCTCGTCTATATTTTTCTCTATGGAAAATGAGTCCATCTGCAGTGAGAACTTCTATAAATATGCTATAACTGGTTATAATATATTGTTAGCTAATCCTCACCATGGTTTTTCCCATTTTGGGTTTTCCACATAAAAATCTTGGTGTTCATGTGCTGTGTGATGTTGTTGATGTTTCATGCTTTTTTTCTATACATCCTATCAACAATAAATCATATATAATTGCAAGGTTGAGACACATTTTCCCAACAAATCTCCCACTTGTCGAACACCTTGCAAGAGAAACGTGAGGGTGTAAACATCATCTCTTTAATTGCTAGGGGTTGAAAGGCCCATAGTCTCTGAACACCATCTGAAATTCTCTGTGCTCATAGACTTAGTTAAAGAATTAAAAACATTCGTCAAAGTCTCTACCTTAACCAGCTTCACCCTGCCATCTTCAACCATATCTCTAACAAAATGATATTGTACATCAATGTGCTTGGTTCTGGCATGAAATCTCGGGTTCTTGGCTAGACATATCACACTCTGACTGTTGCAATAAATTGTCGCTGCACCTTGTTTTATACCAATTTATTAACATAATATCTTAAGCCAAATGGCTTCTTTACAAGCATGAGTAGCTACCATATACTTTGCTTCAATAGTGGACAAAGCAACCATAACTTACCACTTACTCATCCAATTAATTGTACCACCAAATAAAGTAAACACATAAGCACTGGTGGATTTTCTGCTATCAACATCACCTGCCCAGTCTGAATCCACATAACCATGAATATCAAGGGAAATTTCATCTTCATTCATATTACTATGATAACATAAGGAATAGTTTGAGGTACCCCATAAATATCTGAAGACTCTTTTAATTGCATCCCAATGAACTCTACTAGGATTACACATATATTTGGAAAGAACTCCCACTACTTGGGAAATATCTGGTCTAGTACAAACCATAGCATACATCAAACTTCCAACTACACTCTAGTAAGGAACTCTGCTCATTTCCTCCATCTCCGATGGAGATGTTGGACAATCTGAAATAGATAACTTTGTTCCAAATGAAACGAGAACACACAATGGTCTACAATCCTGCATATCAAACCTTTGTAAAATTGAATTCACATACTTACTTTGGCCAAGCCATAGCTTTTTGTTCACTCTATCTCTTTTAATTTCCATCCCAATAATTTGTTTAGCTGTACCAAGATCTTTCATTTCAAATTTAGCAGCAAATTGAGATTTCAATTCTGAAATCATACCTTTCCCTTTGCTAATAAATAACATATCATCAACATATAATGCAATAAGCATGAAACGATCACCACCAATTTTATAATAAACACAATGATCTGATTTAGAATGCTCAAATCCCAAACTCAACACATATGTATCAATTTTCTGGTACCACATCCTAGGACTTTGTTTTAAGCCACACAAAGATTTCTTCAATTTTTAAACCAAATTACTTTTACCTTTCACCACGTAGTGCTCTGGTTGTGTTATATAAATATCCTCCTCCAAATCACCATGACGGAAAGTAGTTTTCACATCCATTTTCTCAACCTCTAAATCATAAGCAGTAGCAATAGAAAGAAAAAATCTAATGGATGTCATTTTTGCAACATGAGAGAATATCTTACCATAATCAACACCCTCAACTTGAGAGTAACCCTTTGCAACCAACCTTGCTTTATACTTCTTAACACCTCCATTTGAACCAATCTTTTTCTTGAACACCTATTTGCAACCAATAGGTTTTCATCCTTCAAGCAATGGTACAAGATCCCATGTATCATTATTTTTCAAATATGTCATTTCTTCATCCATAACAATCTTCTAGGATTTTGCATCATTTATACCTCGTGCCTCTTCTACAAATTTGGGTTCATCCATGTTAGTATTCAAAGCAAAAATACATCTCCAATCATCAGGTGAATATCTTTTAGGTGGTTTTCTATGTCTTGTAGACCTACAAATGAGTTGAGTTGGAGGTTCTTCCTCCTCTTCTGAAGATCCAGAGCTAGATGAGCTCTCCTCAACTTCTTGCCTATCCTTGGGCCTCGATTCAACTTTCTTAGGTGTAGGAGGAAATTAAATCACGTCTTCATGTTTATTTGTTCTAGATGAAATGTAACAAAAGAAGGCTTAGTTTCTCTAAAAATAACACTTCTACTATATATTACCTTTTGTTCAATAGGATCCCAAAGCTTGTATCGTTTCACACCATAACTATATCCGATGAAGATAAATTTTACAACCTTGTTCTCCAACTTTTCTTACTTCTCCTTTGGCACATGTGCATATGCCTCATGCAACCAAAAACTTTAAGATGTCTTAATGAAGGCTTGAGACCTGACCATGCCTCTATAGGCGTCTTATCAACAAGAGCTAATGTAGGAGGCATGTTAATCAGGTAACAAGCAGTGACAACAACTTCATCCCAAAACCTTTATTCTAGACTAGCACCACTTAACATACTCCTAGCCTTCTCCATCAGTGTCCTATACATTCTTTCTGCAACTCCATTCTATTGTGGAGAATACAGAGTTATCTTCTATCTATGAATACCACAATTTTTATAGAATCTATCAAAATCATTAGAGAAAAATTCACCACCATTATCAGCCCTCAAACATTTATTTTATTTTTAGTCTGCAACTCAACCATTGCTTTAAATTCTTTAAATCAACTAAAAATTTCAGATTTACTCTTTAGAAAATATATCCATGTCCTTCTACTATACTCATCAATAAATGAAACATAATATGTGGATTTTCCAATCGAAGGAACATCTACATGACCAAACACATCAAAATGAATAAGATCCAATACACCACAAGATTTATGAGAAATCGAGTAAAACTAAACGTAGTTTTGTTTTCCATAAATGCAATGCTCACAGAAATCAAATTCAAGATTACAATCAAACAAACCTTCAACAAGGTTTTTATTTTTTAAGGTCCTTAGACCCTTTTCTCCAATGTGGCAAGTCTCTAGTGCCATAACATAGTTTTCTCTGTAGGTAACTTTGATTCACAAGAAAGAGCAACCTTGGGTACCCAAAAACCATGACCATTTGTTGAAGGTGAAACCCTCACTTCTTCCATAAACTTTATTTTCACAAAAGTACTATTGCATTCAACATTGAATGCATCGAGCTTATACAATGTTTCATATCTAACACCTCTAGCAATCACCATAACACCTATGACCATCTTGCATTCTGCATCAGAAAATACTACATGCACATCCGCATCTATTAGTTTGCTCACAGCTAATAGATTTCATGCTAATCTAGGGATATGCAACACACCATAGATCCTTTTTATTCTACCATCAGGAAACCCGATTTTAACTTTACCATGGCCAACAATGTTTAAATAAGAATCATCACCCAAGTACACCTTACCTCCATCAAAATATTCATATTCAAAAAACCAGCCTCTATTAAAGGTCATATGGAAAGATGCACTTGAGTCAATTAACCATGCATCATTACCTGCACAAGTTGCCAAAGCTGCAATGAATGCATCACCATCTTCCTTCTCAGACTCAGAATTAGAATCAAATTTTGTTTTTCTTCTTCTTTTCTTCTTTGCATTCCTTATGAATATGTCTAGGCTTATCACAGTTCTAACAAATAACTTTGGACTTTCCAAGAGATTTAGATCCCCCCTTGGACTTGGATTTTTCACGCTTCTCATTTTTCTTGCCTTTTTCCTTAGGTCTTCCACAAACATTTAGGGCCTCCTTGGAAATGATGGACACTTTTCTCCTCATCTCTTTAGAAAGTAAAGAACCCACCACATCTTCAATCTTCAAAATTGCAAAATTACTCCCAATAGGCATAACAAGAGAATCCCACAAATTAGGCAAAATCCCACAAATTAGGCAAAGAAGAAATAAAGATATGACATTTGTCCTCATCCATTTTGACACCAACTAATGCCAATTGAGCCACCAACATATTGAATGCTTCTAGGTGGTTTGTGATTTGTCCACCCTCTTCCATTCTCAAGGAATACAACTTCCTCAAGAAAATATTGTTTGCTAAAGATTTGTCTTAATACATCTCACCAAGCTTCTTCCATAGTTTTTGTGCAAAGGTCTCCTCATGGACATTAATTAAAACAAAGTCTACCAAGAACAATATAATTAAACATCATATTGAGAAGCCAAAGTAGGATCTGAAGGCCACCTTGAAACATTCTCATCAATAGCATAGCACAGATCTTGATCTATGAAAAGATCCCCCACCTTCAACTTCCACATTTTAATTTTTTTTCTAGAAAATTTATCCACCTCTATTCTCCCTGATGAAATTTCCATCTGAAAATTCTTGTGACAAGATCACAAATTATCTTCTGCACAAGCTCCCACTCAAATCTGGATTAGTTAAAAAAACCCAACAACCCACAATTGAAACCAAAGGTGATCAAGCTCTAATACCACTTATAAGGAAGCTAAGGTTGCAAAACAACTTCCTAGACTAATCTTGAGAGGAGAATAATGTAATTTTTTTACAAATATTTAACAGTTACAGAAACATAAACATAAATATCATGCACACAACATAGTGATTTATGTGGGGAAAACCCTTTCAGAAGAAAAAACCCACACTCCAAAAGTCGCCCAATATATATTCATAAATCACAAAGACTACAATATAATTGTAGAGCAAGCTTCTCATAGGAGTATCACCACCAGAGATCCAGAGACAACACGGTTGCTATCAGACTCTCAAAATACATCCCCATCTACAATCATAGTAAAATTCCCTCATAAAATAGGGTTACCTTCTAGGGAAATATAGGCCAACAAAATATCCACCATTTTATCTAAAACCTAATAATCAACGGTCTAGATTTACAATGTATCATTTATTTAATGTATGTCAACCATTTTAGGAGTTTTCTAAAAAAATTAACAAAAATTCTTTACACATCCCACTCCTCTCCTTGCTACCATTGTATATTACACCTATCAGTGTAACTAGGAAATATATATATATTTATATATATCCTATCAACAATAACCTTTATATATTTACTTGTTCCCATCAGTAGTTTGTTGATGATTCTCTCATGCTTGGGGAGTCATTTATTAAGGAAGACAAAGCTATTAATCTTATTTTGCAAAGATATGAGGCTGCTTTGGGGTAGAAGGTTAGATTACCCAAGAGTGTTATTTTCTTCTTTAACACTCCTGACCACAGGTAGATTAAAATTGCTAGAATCTTGCAGTGTCAGATTGGTGAGCTTCCTACGTCTTATCTAGGTCTCCCCTTGTTCTCCAATGTGGTCCCTAAGTCCTTTTGGTGGGGGTTGATTGATAAGTTCAATTCCAAATTGGCTGGTTGGAAGGGTTCACTATTAAGTCAAGCTGGGAAAGTGTAGCTGATCAAGTCTAGTTTTCAGAATCTTCCTGTTTATGCTCTCAAGCTGTTTTATATGCCAAGGAAAGTTGTGGATAAGCTAGAGGGAATTAAAAAAAAATTCCTTTGGTTTGTGGTTGAGGATAAGAAAAGAATCCATTTGGTTTCCTGGGATGATGTCTATAGGCCCAAAAAGGTGGGAGGTCTGGGAATTCGTAAAATCAAAGATTTTAATCTAGTCCTTCTTGGAAAACAATCTTGGGACCTTATTTTGGCTAAGAGTGAATGGGATAAAATAGCTCTGAGCAAATATCTTCATGGGGTTGATCATATAAGGGATCTGTTGTCTTCTAACTTCTCTCTTTCGTCAGGGTTAGCTCTCTGGAATTGTATGGTTAAGGCTCGTAAGATTGTTTCTAAAGGTCTTCGTTGGTAGTTGGGAAATAGCAGGAAAATTTTGTTTTGGGAAGATTGTTGGTTTGGTAATAGGCCTCTCAAAGATGAACCATGTGCTCTTCCTTTCATGGACATTTTTGTGCAGAGGGTTGGCAGATTTTTTGTTGATTATATGGAAGGAGGTCATTGGAAAAGGTTGCATGAGGTGATACTGGGGTTGGTAGATCTCTTTAATGTTTTATCTTCGGTTCATATTCCTTCTTATGCTCCTGTTGATAAGATTGTGTGGATTCCCTCTTCTAATGGTAAATTTTTTGTCTCTTCGGCCTTTCATCTTCATGTTTCTTTTGTTGGCCCTACTCCTTTCCGGGCATCCCTGTGGTCCTCTAAATTGATTCCCAAGGTTAATATTTTTTTCTGGATTTTTTTCCAGAATAAGGTCTTAACTACTAATAATCTGGTCAAGAGAGGTTTTGTGATGCCTAACAGATGCTTTCTTTGTGAAGAGGTTGTTGAGAATTCCTTTCACCTATTGATTGGCTACAAATTTGTTAGAGAAGTGTGGGCCCATGTTATTTCTCTTTGGAATGTTTGTTGGGTGTTTCCTTCTTCAATTGGAGAAGTGTGGTCTCAATGGGTGGGACCTTCTTCCAATCCTGCTCTGATTTTTCTTTGGTCTCTTTCTCTACCCCATATTGCTTGGGGTATTTGGCTTGAGCGCAATAACAAGATTTTCAGAAGTTCGGCTCTTCCTACTATCTCTATGGCCTACAAAATATGTGTTGCTATCAAAGAGAATTTTATATCTGGGGTTTCTTTCTAGAATGGCCCAAGGTTAACGCTTAGTCCAGATGACATTTCTATAGCGAATTGGAAGTTGCCTTGTGATATCTCCTTTCCCCTCACTAAAGGGAAAACCTCTAGAGATGATGTTGTTTGGAAAGCTCCCTTTGTTGGATGGGTGAAAGTTAATTTTGATGGAGCTGCTAAAGGTAACCTGGGACCTACTAGTTGTGGGGGAGTGTTAAGAAATTCTAATGGTAGGTTCATTTCCGCTATGGCGCTCCCTTTGGGAACCCATACAAACCACTTTGCGGAAGTGACTGCATCCTATCATGGCTTGAAGATGGCACAATAAAAAGGTTATAAGAAGGTTTGGCTTGAGGGGGACTCTCTCAACATTATTAACAATCTGAAGAAGTCTTTTGTTCCTTCATGGAGTGTTGAATCCATGATCATGGATGCTATTGAAATCCTAAACTCTTTTGACGAGTTTTATATATCTCAAATTTTTAGGGAAGGGAATGGCTTAGTTGATGTTTTTGCTAACCTTGGTGTTAGGGGTTCTAGGGAATGGGATGTTAACGACCCCCTCCCCATTGAGGCTTTTGCTTGTTTAAATCATGATTATCAAAATTGCTAACTTGGATGATCGCCTCATTATGATATGGGATCGCATGACTATTATCACATGGCAGTTAATTATTTGGAGTGAAGGCGAGCTAGATATTGATCGAGCTAATGGTACCTTGTATGTTCTCTATATTGGGAAACGTTCTAGGATCATTATTTCTCTCTGCCATAATACTGTTGCCACATGAATTGTGGGAATTTTTTGGCTCTCATTCTCAAGGTTTCTCCTTATTCCTTGCAAGATTCTCAAGCTTCTTCGTTCTGCTAATTCTGGGGCCATGGGAGGTGACAAAAATCATGCAGAGCCTTTCTCCTATGATACTATTAGGAAAAAGGAGGTGTGGAGTATACTGGAGAAAGATGAGCTTACTCCTTATCTGGAGAGGTTGTATGGTAACAACTCATAGGCTACGACCCTATTTGCCAAAGGTTGGAATAATAGGGTTTTGAAACTGGGTGGCACAAAATTTGACGTTAATGAGAATTTTATTGCAAATATCACCGGTCTCTCTACAGAAGGCAAGAAGGTTTACATAGACAAGAAAGAATCTAAGGCAGCTATGCAGATTTTCTTCAAAGGTAATGAAGAACAAGAGCTGAAGTAGGCCAAGAGTGGTGGGTACCAGTGCAGTTTGCTCAAAGCTCTTTGGGGGGATGTTGCAGAGGAACTGATGAGGTACATTACTCTTAAAGTTCATTTTTTGTGGTTAATGCTTATCATTTTGTTCTCTTGAATGATTTTCGCCACAATAAGAGAATTTATTTTCCATTTTATCTCTTGGCTTCTCTGGAGTATGGCTTGAAGGATCACAAAAGGAACCCTAAGAATCCGGTGCTACATGTTGGTCTTTTTATGCTAATTTTGGATTATGCTAAAGCTTTTGAAGTCTCCAAGTCATCTGCTTTCACTCCAAAGGGTAAGCAACAAAAGTCGGCTGAGGAATATGAAACTATCTCGGAAGATGAGCCAGTTACTATGAAAGGGAAAAAGAAGAAAAAAATCATGGAGGAGGAATCTGATATGAAGGAGGGCACATATTATGTACCAGATTCTTAGGCCTCCATGGAGGCGATCTCACAACCTCTTGATGTGGGTAAGTCTGGTAAAGGATATTTGGGTCCTAGCTAGAAGGATTATGAGACCTGTAGTGAGGAAAAGGCTGTTGAAAAACTGAGCAAATCTAAGCTTGTTTCCCCTTCCACTATCCTGAAGGATAGGATTGCAATTGTTGGAGATGCATCTTTTTCGTCCCTTGTTTTGGGGACTAAGAGAAAGTGGGGTTTGAAGGAGGGAAACAATAAGAAAATGGCTACTAGGTCTACTAGCCAGATGGTGGAGATGCAAGCTGCTTCTCCCTTGAAGCTGGATGGTGGGCAAGTAGCTTTGGACTCTCCAAGTGTGGACTTGGAGGTGTAGAATAGAAGAAGGTATGTCGCTGAGGAAATTGCTAACTCCATTTGCAAGATTCAAATGTTGATTACTAAAGGTAAAGGTAAGGAGGTTTGTGTTAGTCAGGAAAAAGGTTAGTTCCTTCCAGGAGGATGATGCTGAGGTTAAGGATGTTTTTAACTTTGACCGTGAGAATGTTCCCAATGCTTTGGGGTTGGCTAAGGTTGGCACAATTTATTTGTTTAAACTATTTAAATGGGTGTTTCACGAGCTCAAAACAACCAATATTAGGGTGAGGGGGGCGGTGAGCAAAGTGGGTGAATCTTCGGTTTAGAATCAAGTTGGTGAGCTATTAGATTCCTTGAAGATTGTTGCTGACGAAACATTGAAGATGAATCATATGCTCAAAAAAAGAATCCTAACCCTGGCAGACCAAATGGAAAGGATTAGTGCGAATTTGGAGAAGGGTGGGGAGGGGACTAAATTTGCTGTGAAGTATGAGTCTGTGGGAATTTCTACTCTATTGAAATGGCCAAGAAACGCAAGGAGATTGCTCTTGGTGAGGAAGTTGGTGTTGGTGAAAGGAATGTGGAGGAGGAGGTTTCGATTGACAAGGCTCATGGGGTGCAAATTTTTTTGATTACCGAGGTAAATGTGGGTGGGCCTGGTGCTAGAACACACAATAAAACCAAGGTGCAGGCTAGGGCCCCTGCTAAAGATAAGTCTGAAGTTATGGATGATTATTAGAATATTGTGGCGAGTGACATGGAACCGACAAATATTCTAAAGAATATGTAGTTTTGTTTCTTTTTTCCTTCCTTTTTGGCTGTTGTCGTGCTAATGGGTTGTTGTGTTTTGGCTGTTGTTTGCTCTGTGTAGTTATCTTTTACTTCAGCTGTTGTTTTTTGTAAAGGGTTTTGGGGTCCCTTCAAAACCTATTTACCTCTAATAAAAAACAATAGCCTTTATATAATTGTAAGGTTGAGACACATTTTCCCAACAACTCATAATGAGAGGACCCCAATGGCTCATGAAAGGGTAGATTTATAGGTTTAGATAAGATTGATCAATGATCAATATTGCATGGGGTTCAACGGTTGGGATTAAGTTGGTTAGGTAGCTATAAGATAGAGGGTGGAGATAAAAGAGGATTTTATAACTTTTATTTTTGGGTGTAATTGATTAGTTATTTATTAATTAGGATATTTTAAATATTTTAGGGAGAGAATATGGGATTTAATAATTAAAATTTAGTAAATCATGTGAAGTGGGGATATAGGGGAATAAATAAATATGAAATTTATTTATTTAGGACTTATGAAAATGGGAAAATAATTAAGTAAATTGTTGTAATCTATTTAATTAATAAAAAATGGATAGGTAGAAGGTGATGTTAGGATATGTGTATTCTTGGTGTCTACACTTTCATAGAACTTGTTAGAAAGTTTCCTTCTATGTTAAAGTATTTTATTATATTTTTTCATGATATTTATGATGATTAGAATCCTCACATGTGATATGATAGTATCTTATCCCTAAGTTCTATTGATACATGCATAGGACCATGATCAATGTGATTATGTTATTACACCTAATGATGATGACATTATTCCTATGAGCCATGATAGTAATTTCTCTACTAGTTTAGTTGTAAAATACAAGTCAAATGAACAACCAATGAATGAATGAGTAGAGTACACACATGAAAGCTACAAGGAACAAATGAAAATAATGAAACACAAATAAATCTATTGATTTATAGTAATGAGAGTTGTGATATGGGCCACCTTCAATTTGAAACTTATCACTCTATGCTACCCAATTTGATGAGAAATAAGAAACCAATGTAAATATATTATGCATTAAAATCTACTACTGCCAGCTTAATATTTTTGTCTCAAGGATCTCCCTAAAAATCAATGCTTTAAATCACCAATTTTAAGATTGAATCTAATTTAAACTCTAAATTAGTCAATTTTTTAGATATAAATAAGCACTTAGGCTCATAAAAAAACTTGCATGCATTGTCTACTAAAATTGATACACACTATGCTACCATTAATCTATGCTCATAAGGACTAATCCATGTGATAAATAGTGTGTAATCATTAGTTCAAAAATTTAGGATATTCCTTATTAACTGCATATTTTTATGATTCTCTAATATTCTAGGTCAATCATATCTCCTTGCAAATAATTTGCTACACTCTATTATATAATACCACATCCTAATAATTTGGCCATGTAAGCTAGAATTTTAACACCCATTGACCCTTTTGAGGTGGCACACTATTGATTCATATGGCATGAGAAAAATGGATGCTATATTTATATGGACCATACAAAGAATATGCTAGGTCTCTATGTAAAGAGGGATTCTATGAATAACAAGGGTCAAGTACCAAAGGATTCATGCAAGATTATGAATTTGTGCAATGGCCATGCACTATTGTGTAGGATGGAAAACACTCAAAAGGGATCACATGAATGTCAAATACGGGATATGTAAGAAATAAATAAAGACTACTAAAGTGAGTTACATAAGTTCACAAAAACTACCCACCACAAAAACATAAATAACAATATAAATGCACACATGTCTGTTATGTGTGTAAAATCTAATAGATTTTTTTTTGATGATGTAGGATTGTACTAACCTTGGGATGTTCTAACCTAAAATACCCAAAGGTGAAAATATCATGAGATTTTAGTGCTTATAACTTTAGGACTACTTACATGACTAATTCGACCACTCGAATTAATTTACTTTAGCTTCAAAATTTTGTGAGTCTTATGTTAACACCTTAACCTCTTATTTTTAGATTGCAGGAATCAAAATCGAGTAGCCACCCCTAATAAACTACAATGTGATTGGTAAATTTTTTTCATGTGATCAACAATGTTGGTGCGACACGCCCTCCAGTACCATGGGGACAGTGGGGAGACTAGACCTCATGACCTCTTTCTTGCAATAGGATGCTTTATCCAATCGAGCTAGGCCCATTGCCCCAACACCTTTGTTGAATACACCAAATACTAAGAGAGGGGGTGCATTAGTATTTACTAACACAATTAATTGCTAACCATCCAATTGTTAGCACATATCTAGCTGCAACTGTAAACCAAAACATGAAAGGAATCTTAACATCTCATAACACATTGACACTAGGATTTTTACGTGGAAAACCCAAAATGGGAAAAACCATGGTGAGGATTAACTCACAATATATTATAACTGGTTACAAGATATTACAGGGCTCACTGCTAGGACACACTATCCTTGAAAGGATCACAACCTAAAGTGAATACAAAATGACTGCTAACATACAAAGAGTATGGCTCACTACCAAAAGATGAATTGAAGAAGTACACCTTCAAAGTGTTGAGATCAGTTCCGGTTAAGCTTTGGAAAACCAAAATCCTACTCTAGTTGCAAGTATACAACAACTATCAAAAACTTCGCACTATAACACTTGTTGTATAGCTCGCATCACTGTTCTCCATTTATTCACACACACACACTTTCTTATCTTACTTTCTTACAGAAGTATGTTCCACATATATACGACTACATCTTCATACATCAATTAGGTTAGCCTAATTAGAGGTGAACATACATAATTTAAAGTGACTTGTCGGCCCAATTCAATTTTTTTTGGGTGTACAAATCAAAACATATCAAACAAAAATTAGGTCAGCCCAGACCTAATAAGGAACACTTTAAATATTCATAATACAATCAGTTCTTAACCTTGTCGGCCAAAAGAATGCTGAAATTCTGTCATTTAGATATCTCATCCGGATCAACCAAAGTTATTGAAAGCTCGTTCATAGCTATAACTGAAACTCTTGAGCAACATATCAAAAACTCATAGAATTATCTTTTACTGAGAGAATTTCTGGATCAAAATACCATATCAATATAGATACACAGTTTACTTATCCAGTTACCAAACAATGTTGGAATCAATGACAACAAACCCAAAGGTCACCTTCTTTATTCTTCCAACAATCTCCCCATTTGTCATTGATGGAAACATGTGCCAAAAATGAAGCTTACTTCAAAACCAAAATTGTGCAACAATAATGCACTCAACTCTCCCTTTCATATATACAAAAACATAGAACTATTTTTGGAAAAAAAACACCAAAACACACCAAGCTCTAATATACCCTTCTCTATACAGAATCTTCTCCCCCTTTGACATCAAGGACAAAGGATAGGGAAAAAGTAAAAGAAACTTTCAATCAAGAACTGGGGGCACCTTGTAACTACTTGAGAATTGCTTCCGAAGCCGGCTTTCCATCATCCTAGAATCCTTTTGCTCTGGTAAGAGTTTTGTGTAGTGATTCTAGTTCCATTAGGCATTCTTCTCCTTCTTCCAGAGTGGATGGAATTAAGTTCATCTTCTCAAGTTTTTTTGCATCTATCAATGCATTGATATAGAGACATGTCTGGACATTACTAGGTCTCCAAGCTGTACAAACCACCTTATTGCATCTTCTTTTTGCCTCTACATAATGAAAAACTTGTTATGAAGATCTACAATAGAAGCCCAACCAATATAGTTTCTATCATCTGCAACCTCGTAATCTTCGGAGGCATTGACAAGCTGAGATTCTATTGAGTCCATTAAGTCCTTGATACCTAGAGTGACATCAGGCCACTTCATGCAGTAGAAAAATAACAACTGAGCTTCCTCATCATAGTCTCTTACTTATTTCAAACTTTGCAAGGCTCTATCATGTGCAATTGCACACTTATCTTGCAAAAACATCAATCTTTATTCTAGAAGACTTGACTCCACTTCTTTTCTAGTATGTTCCTTGAGATTAGATGTGTATTCCTTGACTGAATCAACTATAAGCTTTAAGTTCTCAATTGATGCTAAAGAATTATTAGCTGTGACATTGGGTGCTATCTCATGTAAAGCTCTAATAGCTTCATTTATCAGTTGATTTCCTTTCTAATATGATTTGACAACTTCCTATGTGATAGAGTTGAGAAAAGTACCACTTAGTTTTATTTTGTTACTTGGTGTAATCTTGGTCAAATCTACATAACCTAGATGTGACGACAACTCAATTAGCAGGGGTGGAAGCACAGGTTGAAGTATTGTTTGCCTTGATAAAAGACCTTTGAGATTCCTTTCAAATGATTCTCCAATTGGATTTAACAACTTAGAAATTTTGGGGTTTTCTCCTTTAATATTCTGTCATAATGACCTTCTTATCTTCCTCTTTCTTCTTTTCTTCTTCTTTTTCTTTTTCTTCTTCTTTTTCCTTTTCTTTTTCTTGTTTTTCCTTTTCTTTTTCTTCTTTTCCAGAGGAATTTTTAGAGGATTTTTCTTTTTTTTCTTTCTTCCTTTTATCCTCATCATCCTTGTCATCATTATTCTTTCTTCCTTCACTTTCATCTTTATCTTTCTCATCCCCGTTTTCGGTAGATTCATGATGTTCTTCTTGCTTATCACCGATATGATCTCTATGTTTATCATCAAACCTTTTGTTGGTTGTCTCTTCTGTATCAATTAGAGGGGCAGGATTCTCCAAAACACCATGTATCTCACCAATTTTTTCCAAGAATAGATTATCCACAATTTATGTGACATCAACATGCATTTGTGCTTGAGCTGTATGGGACAAAGAGCTAGTTCTTGCCCCATAACTCCTTTCCAATTGGATGATTACATCTTGGGTTTCTTGTCTTACCTTTTTCTATACTCTCTTTCTCCTTATTCATTAGCATACTGACTCGATGCTTGACTCTAAACATAGTAGAGCATTCTTTTAGCAAATTTGCAACTTCTATCTCAAAAAAAGAGGAACCATAGGAATTTAAGGCATCATTTCTCATTTTATCTTCAACATTTACAACCTCTTACCTTCTGTTTACTAATTCTTTCTAGACATTTTTAGTTACTTTGTTGTGTATAGTCTCCATACTTACATTAAAAATGACTATATACTGAATAAAGGCATTAATGATGGTTTCCTTTCCTTTATCATTAAATTTATCAAACAACTTAGCAGTTGGCATGAGATCATTGTCAATTGTATTATTTACTAAGGCTCCTAGATCTAAATATGGTTGATCACTCACTAGAAGAGAGATAGGCATGTCCTCCATAGGATCAAATGAGCCTTCTTCATTCTTCTTCTTATGTACATGAATTCTGTAAGTATCCTCTTCTTCCTATGTCTCTTCATTCGTGGAGATATTAACTCTGGTTTGTGCTTCTTCATTGGAGGTACTACTCCTTTTATTTCTTTTCAGTTGATACTCTTCTTTCATGCTAAGATCTATTTCTGCCTAAACAACATCACTTATATTTTTTTCCTTGTTAGAATTTTTCTTTACTCTTCTTCTTCCTGAAGTAGCAAATGGTGCAATAGGGGGTATGTCCTTTCTTTTAAATGCCCAGGTACTAGGACCGATAGGGTTAGCAACATCAATTGATGCATGGTAACTTTGTTCTTTGTTCTTTCCCTTCTCAATATTAGCAGTACTGGAGGTAGGTGCAACATTGGAAGATAATATTCCTAATTTCCTAGGTCCGGAGGACTGTTCAGCCGATTTAGCCTTTCTCTCATCAAGAGCCTCCTTTAACTGATCTATACCATCCTTATTGAAATTATGTCCTTGAAAGAATGCTTCAAGCTTCTTTCTTCTTTTGGATGTTGTAGGTTCTAAGTGCACTTCACTAGATATTTCCTCATATGTTCCATGTCGAGGTAAAGAGGGATCCCTATGATTGCTCAAAAAAAATTCAATGTACCTCTTAGCCAATTGTTCATCAAGTTCATATTCCATTGGATCAATCCATAGAGTTTTGGGTTCAACTGTCTCTATGATACATTTCATCTATAGTTACAAGAAAGGTTATATCCTTTTCATATTTATTTACTAGGCTCCTAGTAATCCGATCTCTTTCATGCATCTCATTCTGGAACACTACAAAGAAAGCAGTCAGAGTATTGTTATGTGCCCTGAAATCTCCAAGACTATGCAAATGATAAAAAAATTTGATGTGCAACTGGCTTGTTGTGCTCCCATATTATGTCTTTCCTTCCCAGTAACTCCCTTAGGAAATGGAATAGTAGACAAACTACTAATGTGCCAAATTTGAAGGGGTGTTTCTTTTCCTTAGTCATACTCAAGTTCTCCATAAGTTGCAGCCTAAGCACTCACATAGATAAAAATATTTTCCATTTACTACCATTTCAAATGCAATGTGAATTGCCTTAGCAGATACAAAATTCCCTCAGTTGGTGAAGTAAATTTTTTGTCCAATCATGATAGCAACATACTTGATGGCAAGGTTTGAGATAGGCTTAGTAGTCAGAGCTCTTCTATCAAATGTAGCACCAATCAGCTTCATGGCTACATCATTCTTCAGAACCTTTAGAACTGGAATGGATCTAGTATCATAAAGACCAATTATGACTTGAATCGCTTCCTTGTTGATTACCCCTAGTACACATTTCCACAAAAATATACTATGTACCCTACTGAGATCCATCCTAACAAATTTTTCCTCTGTCTCACTAGAAAAGTTTGGAAACCAGTTCCAAACGTTCAACTTCTTCCGAACTAGGTTTTCATATTCTGGCTTTAGCAATAGATCATCTCCTATCAATTCACTATCCCATAGATCCCTAAGCTCTTGGTGATTAAATTCCTCTAGCTTCCCATGAATATATGTCCTAGTGTCTTTAGTGGGTAACACTTTGTTCAGAATGTGTGAGAATGCACCCATGAGATCCACTTCATAAACTTTCCAAGAATATCTTCTGAATTTGGATCGGGGTCTCTCACAGACTTCCACAATGGTAGGAGTGGTCATTTCTCCTTAAACAACTTTAATATGCTTAAGAAAAAGTTGTTTCAACTTAGAATCCACAAGATTCAAATAACGAAAAATCTCTTTTCAAGCTTTGTCGATAACTAGGGTTTTGATGCAAAATACTTTGAATCGCCTTCAACTCTCTTTAGCTCACTTTGCTTCTTCCCAATTGTGCAAATATGCTTTAGATCAACTTAGTTTCTTGCTTTATGACTTATGAAATTTTCCTTAATTCGTATTTAATGAATTCCAACCTTAAAAGCTGATAAACACTCTATAAAGTACATTGTAAACCCAAAAAGGTTTTGCAATTCTCCAGATTTGTATATTTTTTGCCAGAGACTTCTTCAGTATCTTCAGAATGAAAAATTACATCATATATACTCATGTCACTGCTTGACACCTCATATATCAGGGGATTTTTAGATTTCTCTATAAATGCTCCCCCTGAAGCCACTACTGGGTTCAGTTTTTAGAAGAGGTATTTGCACCAGATGTAGGTACAAATGCATTTGACTCTTCCTTTTTCTCATATTCTTTCTTTTTCCTCCAAATTTTTTCCATTTCTTTTCTCACCTCGGTGGGATCCATTTTGTTCATAGGTTTTTTCTTTTGTTTCGGATTAGGTTTCTTCCCAATTTTGCTTCTACAAAATTTTGAGATATGTCTTGGTTTTTTGCAATGGTAGCACACAACATATCTTTGATCAAATTGATTTGCATTTATCCTTGATCTGCACTAATTAGCCTTATTTCTAAGGACATTTCATGTATAGCAGTAGCCTTGAAAAGACTATATCCTTCTACTAGCATTGAATCTATTCAACATTATCTCGCTTCTACACTCAGTAGCTCTATGTCCAAACTTATTGCAAGTAAAGCATTGTCCAACAAAGAATCCCATATTATGATTCATTCTGCTTCTACATTCTATTTCCTTATGACCAAATTTATTGCATGAGAAAAAAAAACCATTAAAAGATGGGTACCTTTGAGCATTAGGTTGTCAAATAGGAATTTTTCCGATATTGCTCCTTTGGTTCTTGATCTATTTATTATTTCCTTGAGTCTTCCTTTGATTGTCCACTTTGTTGAGAATTTGATTTTCCTTTGAACTTTGTCCTTCTTCAAGTCCTAGACCACCTTTGTCCTTAGAAGGTTTCTGAAATGCAATCAACTCATCAAGCCTTGTAGAACTTGTTTTGAATTTTTCTTCATGAGCTTTTTCTTTTTCCAGATTAGATCTTAGAGTTACCACTTCTTGTTCAAGCTTTGTACATTCATCAATTTTATTTTGAATTTCAGCTTTCTGACACTCTTCAACTCTTTTCTTTTCTTCCACTTGCACCTTAAGTCTGGTAATGTCTTCATTAGCCTTTTTCAATTGATCACTGACTTCTCTTTGCCTTTATTTAATTTTTTTGATTTGTTCTTTTAATTTTCTGATGTATTCATTTGCTTCTTTCAAGTTTCCTTTCAAAGTTTCTTTCTCATCTTCACTTTTGTCCAATTCTTCAAGGGTAGCATGGAGTTCCTTAGATGCAAATATTTATTTCAGAGGAACATGATAGCTTTTGTTATCCATGTATTCAAATTCTGGGACCTTCCTCAAGTTGCAAGACTTCTTCGGAGGAACCAAGCTCTAATACCAATTGTTGAATACATCAAATACCGAGAGGGGGGTGAATCGGTATTATGCTAACACAATTAATTTCTAACCATCCAATTATTAACACATATCTAGCTGCAACCGTAAACCAAAACACGAAAGGAATCATAACATCTCATAACACATTAACACCAAGATTTTACTTGGAAAACCCAAAATGGGAAAAACCACGGTGAGGATTAACTCATAATATATTATAACCAGTTATAGGATATTACAAGGCTCACCACTAGGACACACTGTCCTTGAAAGGATCACAACCTAAAGTGAATACAAAATGGCTTATCACCAATATACAAAGAGTATGGATCACTACCAAAAGATGAACTAAAGTACACCTTCAAAGTGTTGAGATCAGTTCCAGTTAAGCTCTGGAAAACTAAAATCCTACTCTAGTTGCAGGTATACAACAACTATCAACAACATCACACTATAACACTTGTTGTATAGCTCAGATCATTGTTCTCCATTTATTCACACACACACACACTTTCTTATCTTACTTTCTTACATAAGTATGTTCCACATATATACAACTACATCTTCATACATCAATTAGGTCGAAGTAATTGGATGTGAACATACATAATTCAAAGTGACTTGTTGGCCCAATTCAAAAATCTTTTTTGCTTATAAATCAAAACATATCAAACACAAATTAGGTCAGCTCGGATCTAATAAGGAACACTTTAAACATTCATAAGACAAGCAGTTCTTAACCTTGTTGGCCAAAAGAATTCCAAACTTCTGTCATTTATATATCTTAGCCGGATCAACCAAAGTTGTTGAAAGCTCATTCATAGCTATAATTGACACTCCTAAGTAACATATCAAAAAATCATAGAATTATCTTTTACTGAGAGAATTTCTGGATCAAAATACCAGATTAGTATAGATACAAAGTTTACTTAGCTAGTTACCAAAAAATGTTGGCATCAATGGCAACAAACCTGGAGGTCACCTTCTTCATTCTTCCAACAACCTTAACCTTCTAATGAATAATATATTCCTTATATTCACTTGGCTAGGTATTCTTATTTGTGCATTTAAACCCAATAACTATACAAATTCTTCTTGCTAACTACATGGTATCTCCTCTGTCCTATTTGGTGCTTCCTCAAGTTGTGCAACATATATTTCCTTAAATAAATAAATGAATATTAGAGATGTTAAATACTAGATAGATATCTAACACTTCAAGTAACTCAATATTGTATACAATCTATTTGTAGACATGTAAAAATGACCTAATGCTTATCACACATCCTAAATGAAATTTTCTCATGATTGACATCATTATCATTTAATATCACTGCATTTCACGTCATTTACATCAAAAACCCTAATTTCCTCTATTAATTAAATAATCTTTAAATTATTTAATTAATTCACTATTTTATTATTTATCTAATCTTTATTCCTCTTGATTAATTAATTAACATCAATTATTTAATTATATAGCTAATTTACCCTATTCCCCTAAATCAATTAAATTATTAATACTTAATAGTTTAATTAAATCACTTTCCCCCTTTCTAAATAGAAGAATTAAATTAATTATTCAAACATCATCAACAAACAAATATAACTTCATTTGTAAAAGTCAAACATGACTTGCACGTTCAACTAAAAAAAATCAATTAATTAATTACCTTCACCCCCTTTTGTGACTGAGAAAATTATGACCATCGATTGCTCACTTTGATTGGCCAAATGATCCATCTATTTCCTAATTGATTCATCTATTCTTCAATCCCACTAACCTCTTAATCTATTTCATCAATTCCACTGAACACTCAACTTGATTTCATCAATCAGACCGATTATGCAATCTAAATCCATTGATTCTTCCCATCTAATTCTTCTCAAGGGTTTTGAACCATTGATCAAGATTTTCTACTGAAACGAAGAAAAATAGGTGTTCCAATGTTTGGGAGGTGGAACACAAACTAGGGTTTAGGTACCTAGAGAAATTTTCTTCAAGTTTTATTCAAGGAAACTGTAGAGATCTCAATCCAAGGATGGAATGCGGGAAATAGATCTGCTAGAAGGGTGTCCTAGGGTGTGATTAAAGGTATAAAGGGGGTTCACCACTAAGCAAAGGATTGGAAGGACAATAAATTGAAGTAACATGCAAAAACTAACTAAATGATCTAGGAAATGAAACTGAAATACAAAATAACTAATTGAGAATGAGCAGAGGGATACATGGAAGAAACATGTAGTCAAAACAATCTTTGAAACCCTAAAATCCTAATATTTAATTCTCACTGGGACTCATACGCTAGTCTGGTTGATTTATTCCCAAACTAGGGTTTCTATGCCAAAACTGGAATCTCACAAGGATAGATTCGAATCTATTAAAATGCGAAAAATGACATTACTGGGACTCATACGCCCAAGGTGGCGATTTATTCCCAGTACTAGGGTTTTGCTAAAATTTTGGTATTCTCTGGTGATCTCCTGTAGCTTCCTTCCTGCCAAATCTCCAAGTATGAAACCTAAATTTTGGCTTGAAGGTGACTTTATGTGATCTTGTAAGTGAGGAGACAACTTCAACAACTTTCTTCAATCTTGCAACTTAGTCTTCAAAGATCCTTCAAGCCCCAAAACACCTAGATCTATAATCACACATGTAGAGAGAAGAAAAAAACTTATTGATTGTTAGGAAAATATGGGTTTTCCTTGGTCAAACCCTATTTAGGTAATTAAACCTTATGATGAAACAATGAAGTATGAACATGAAAAATGAAACATGAATAATGATACATTGAATGATGTCTTGAAATGTAGGTCTGCAATCTAACATGAAGTAGTCATGAAGAATGTAGATCTTGAATTGTATTTGAAACAATGCTTAACTTGGATGTTGAATACCACATCACAACAATACCTAAAAAATATGCTTGATGCCTTATGACTTGGACATGATGATGGATCTTGAATTAGTGCAAAAAATTATGAAGAAATCTGCCCTTAAATGCCTTAGAAATTCTCTTGTAAACTCTTTTGATGCTCTTGTGAAGTCTTAGGATGCTTGACTCTTGATTGCTAGATTGATATTATGATTTCTTAGGTGAAATTATGATTTGAAACCTTGTTTATATAGGCATTCCATCTAACTTACCATTTATTAGATTGCAAATGCTAACATTCATGAAATTTGAATTCAAAACCCCGATTTCTTGCTCAAAACCCTAAAAAGGGGCCAAATGGGACTCATACACCACTTGTGGCGTATAGGTCCCACTAAGGCTTTTTGGACAGAGAAAATGTCGGGGAGTTAAGATATTAAGTGTATTTGTTGATTATCTCGGGATCTCGGTTGAAATAAGCCTCAGGATACATAATAAAGGGTCTTAGGGGCCTATTAATGATGATATGAAGGTCATAAATGCAAGAGGGCCCAAAACCTAATGTGAAGGTGTAAATAAATACACTTTACAACATTAAACTATAGAAAAATTAGGCCAATTTAGCTTAAAAGGGCCCTAAACCTAATGTGAATGCGTAAAACACATTACAACACTAGATCAAGGAAAAATTAGGTCCATTTTAAAGTTAATCATTCCCAAATTAAGTGTGAAAATTTAGAGGGATACATTTTTCTACACTACATTTATCCCCCACTTTAGTGAGAGGAGGAACTTGCTTCAAAATCACACTAAAGTAGACATTCAAGAGGGGTTCACGTGTACCGATGCAGATGATCTAGGATAAAAGATCAAGGAGGTAACCAAGATCCCAGTATCTAAGATCCTACATCAAACCAACATAAGCACAAATGTACACACACAAGGTTTATGATATGTAGCAAAACAAGATACACAAACATGCAATATCAAAGAAAAAGAAAAAGAAAAAGGAAGAAAAGGTGGATCAAGCTTCAACCGTTTTTCCCACACATTCTGGATAAGATCTAAGCTATTTGTCCAAAAATGCATGCTCACTCTAAGGCAATGAAACTTTAGGCAGTCTGCTAGGCAAGTATCCAAAAAGGGTGGCTTACAAGTGGAACACGTTGTCCATTATGAAAAGCAAATGCATGCTCACAAGGGCTAGTGGATCCTCAAGTCATCCACTAGGTGAGCCCCCAGAAAGGTGAGAGACATACACACACATCTGACACTCACACACACAAGCAAATGGCTATGGGAAAGCCACACCTAAGTTTGACTCCCATATGTACAATCATACCAAAGCTATACCTCCTGATAACTTTAATAAGGCATCACACAACAATGAACTTCAAGCTCCATGAGGCAAGCAAAGCTTCGTATGCTTGGTACTCATGAACAAACAAGATGGCTCTACAGGCAAACAAAGTGTGTTATGCAAGGTGGCCATATAACGAATGTAAATGCAAAATAGTGTAAGGTACGTTCAAAGGGATTTTTCTTAGTTCATGTAAGGTCTCTTCTTAGGCAACATTGTGCTTAGTGTCTCCAAGAGAGGACAAGTCAAAGAAATATCACTCTCTCAGAGGAAATCAAACCCAATGACACCACCAAGAAAAGGACATAATGCAAGAAGAAAGAAAATCACATAGTAAAATATGAGTGTCAATGTATGCCCCCACTTTAAAGCGGATGCTAACACCATTGCTGTGAGAAATTGCTTTAAAGTAGAAGAAGACATGAGACTCAGAAAGCCCTATGCCAAGTCATGTGTTTTAAAATGAAACTACGCCATGAAAATGGGTTGCAATAGTAAACAAAACTCAGTACGTCACATGCAAGCCAACTTAAGGCATGCCATCCACATCCCAAGCTTGCTCTTATATTTATAGGGAAGGTGGTCAACTAGCCAAAAGATACAATGACAAGTGACATACAAGGAAAATGCTACCTAACCCCTTGCCCCCACTTAGTGCAAGACACAGATGAGCTGAGATGATTGATGAGAAACATGCTAGAGTGAAAATCAACAAAAAATAGAGGAATTAGGTGACTCAACATGAGGAAGACCACCATACTCCTTAATATGTTTAATTTTATCACTTAAAGCCTTACATTAATTAGTAGAATGACCATGAACTCTATGATATGTGCAAAATGAAATCTAGAAGTAAAATTTCTTTCGTGTCCTTGGAGGGAGGGATATCAAACGATCTTGGAGGAGTTTCGACAAGATACACTCTTGATTAATTGTAGAAGATCCTTCCTCATTTTTTGACAAAGATATCTCTTGATTAGTACTGTTACCAATTTTTCGTTACAACTCAATTGGTGGAGCTGGATTAAACATTGTTATATCTTAAAGTGGAATTACAGTTATTTCTGCATTATGCTTAAGTGTTGTTTGCACTTTGATTCCTTATTCATCAAGTGACAGTTCTGCATTGAAATGAGGAAACAATATTTCAAAAATTGCTATTCAATGTTCCAAAATTAAATGAAGTACAAAATTGAGCATATAAGCAACAAAGCATTTTAAACGCTTTCATTCATTTCATAAAGTGATTAATATTTATAGAGCTTCATTTGATTGCGAGAATCCAAATGATAATACAACATTGCATTGAGATGCATTTTATTTTCAAAGTGAAAAGCATGAGATTGAAATCAAATATCCACACAAGTCGTGGATGAGACAGTCACAGTGCATCACTAGTATCACACTACATTATAGAAGATGCATTAAAGGAAGAAATCACATAAGTAACAACATAATCATCATTGCTTGATGGATCAATGGTCGACGCTGAAGTGGTACACCTTTTGTCTTCTCCAAGTTCCATTGACCTGTAGCAAGGAAGAGAGGGATGTCAGAGGCTCCGATTATGAAGATACCTATATGAACCATCAACAATAATGCAGTCTGCTACTAATCATACATTGAAACAATCAAGTGAAGTGCATAAACATAGGCTGAAAAAGAGACATCAACATCATGATCATATATTGTTTTTATGCTAACATCGTTTGTTTCTTTGTGCAGGTATAGGGAAAATCACGAAGTTAATTATTTTTTGAAGGCCAAGCATGTGGAGGAAAATGGGCTCCCACAAGGGTAGAGCTCGGCATGCTGCCCTTATTCATTACAAGTGGGCCAAGATAGTAATTGCATCATCATATTCATCAAGAAAAGAAATGATATACAACTAAAAGAGTAAATCAGAGTTATCTATCAAGCCATTAAACCAATTGTGCATTCATAACAATCATGTAAATGCTTTCTGAAAGGTGCAGGTGCACAATGAGTTTAATCTGCTCAATCATTTAACTGAGTACATTCATCTCAAGCATTGTTGTATGGTTTAGGTTCTTTCCCCACAGTAATATTTATTCATCATGTTCATAATATCATGCAAAGATCAACAGTGTTCTTTCTCTCAATCAAGAACAGTGAACATGCATACATAATGCCTTAACAAAGAGAATTGTTCCAATTTTTCATCTCAAAAGAGAGCAGATTCACAAAACAATTTATTAAATAGAGCATAAAAATGCATGAAGAGTTCTAGATTGAAGCCCAAGAATATGAAGGGGCTGACAATACATTCAAGTGATCAACAAAACAGTCAGTACCGGTTTGGATGAGAATCCAGATGTAGCATTAAGAATTACAATGTGAAGAGATTGCTTCCAGAGTGAACAAAAAATGACAAAGCATAGGAGGAAGTGCTTCTCAAAGTGTTAACTGGCTGAAACAATCAAGTAAAATGCAGTCCATAGAGCTATAGTGTTTAATTAAAATCTTTGCATAGATTCAAAACAGAATCAAGATGCCAACCATTTCGAGGTTCTTCAAGGAGATGTCATTTCCATAAGGAGACAACATCAAAGTGACCTGTAAGGAGTATGGATACCACTGTCTTATTGTGGTCACTAAACAATGAGATCATAATTGTGATTATTCTAAGATATGAAATATGAGTACATAAATAAGAGTTTGTTGTAGATAAATACATGGATTTTCATCGAATACAGTGTTCAAGTGGGTTAGACACAATCTTTTGGATGATGGTGGAGTGAAGTAGTCCAAGAGTTCATTGCTCTAAGGTTTTGTTTCTTCATTTATCATGTGTTTCAAATGGTGGTACAACAAGTAGAGTCATTTTCAGAACGAACAATATGTATGCTTTGAACATGATACGGGTGAAGGTTTAAGGTGTATCCATGAAGGGCGTAACTGTGAGAGACTAAGGCAACAAATAGTCTACAAAGTTAAGAAATTGTGGAGTCTCTGAATGTAACAGAATGCCATGAAAGGAATTTCAAGACAAATGCAGTCTTCTTCCAAAATGCTGAGTAACCATGATTGTTTTTTGCATTAGTACACAATAGGTGAATTCCTTTTCATTTTCAGGTGAACCCACCTGGGAGTTCATATTTTGAGTTATAAAATGTCCTATTTTAGAGCAGTCATCTTGGTGTTTTGAATTCAAAAGGAAGACAGTTCAATTTCATATACCCGAATGAGGGCTTTCAACAATGATACAAAAGAAATGCATTTTTCCACAAACATCAAATACCTATATGGTGGAGTTGAAAAGATACAGGAAATGAAGAAATAATTGGTGGGTCGAGCCCAAATTTTACGAAAATGAAAAGATATACATATTTTTTGTTTATTCTTCATACACCCACATTGGGGTTTTGATTTAATTTACAGAATCTACAACTTTCAGTGAAAATCATGAGAGGGTCTTCAAAGAAAAAATAGAATGACAAGAGTAGGTAGGGTCTCTTCAAAACAATGAACACCCACATTACCTTCTTGTCTCAGAAGCACGTTTTCCTCATTTTTACAAATACCCATGTGAGGTTTTTAACCAGATGACAAGGTAAATGCTTTTTCATCAAAATGATGAATTCCCATGTCTAGTTTTGCAACTGAAAGTGCAAAGTAAGAAAATTCAATGCGGGTTGAACTCAAAATGCTCAGATAGCTCTTAACAGGAACTTCATAACCACGACCTGTTGGCCCATTTGGGGTCGATTTCAAACTTAGTGGCCAACTGAATATATCAATAAGAAAACACATAAATACAAAGATTCAATGAATTGCAATTATGGGTCGTACCTAGAAGTGTCTCCATACACCAAAATCAAATGCACATGGTGCGGCCTGAATATGGCTACGAGTTTATAGCCATATAGCCGCGGCCAGAGCTCTATTAAAGTTTCAAAACCCCAAGCCAAATTCCAAGGCGAGCTTATGTATAGTGAATACAAGGAAACCCAGATAGCAAGATAAGCACAGGAAGCAAAAAGTATCAGAAACTAAGTTAAAGCTGTGGCCACAAGACCAAAAATGGCTCAGGAAGTAAAGCCATAAACAATAGCTCACCTTATGTGCTGTGTAGGAGAGAAGTCCGCGAACGAAACTCTCACATGGAGCTTCTAGGCGTGAGTTCATGCTCATACATAGCGGCCAAGAAGAATAAATCATGAGAATGCAAAGAGAAATCAAAGACCAAGTATGTACAGGCCACGACCTTAATGGCCATTCTTGCTTTTCAAATGAAGTGGAAAAGCCTTAATATGTCAGAAATTGAGCTTACCCAGTGAAGAATTCGACCATCTGAAGACAAGAGTCGAGATTCTAAAGCATGAGAGCTACAAACTGAGCTTGCTCATGGCGGCTCCATCCTTTCAGGCAGAGCCCAATGTCTTCAAAATGATGATTGCAAAACTGAAATCATTTTTAGGGTTTGACTTGTTTTGTCCCTTGCCCTAATTCGAATTAGGTCAAACATTATGATTATCTTGAATATTCACGTTTGACAATAGCATGTGGAGAAATTCAAATTTAGGGTTGTTTTGCATTGTGAATTAAAAATATGAAGCTTAATACCTTGAGGGGACAAATTTCATATGCCTAGGTCGACTGTGTTTAAAGTCCTTAGGGCTTGAGATTTTATATTGTCACTCACACTTGTGCCTTAGTGAAAATTGAAGATTTGAATATCCTAGTTTTATTGATTTTGTGAGAAATCAATAAGAATTGCAAGGTAATCTCACTCATAAATTAGGGTTTTTCATTTTCAAATTGAGTTTAAAGAAATCAATTTAAGATATTGATAAGAGAGAGTAATATGCCTTGATATTTTTATGATTTTTAAAAGAAAAATAAAGCATTGTATTGGTGGAATAAGGATGTATTTATTTTTTGCAAAAGATTTAGCAATCTTTAATTGCAAAAAATAAAACAAATTGTAAAATCTGCAATCATGTAAAGCATAAGCATAAAGCAATACTTATAAATTGTTTTATGATTTCTTGCTATTTTTAGCAGATTGGTATTGACTTTTTTCTCTCGGTCGGATTTGAGTTTCATCTTGGAGAGATAAGGTGTTTTTCTGGATTTTAAAGCAGATTTAGCCTATTTTTAGAGGCTTTTCAGTATGATCATGGAAGTAGTATGTTTTTTCTGCTTTTTTTCAGTCTTTTGAGACAGTTTGAAGCTTTTTTCCTTGAGCTTCTTTGTGAGCTCGGATTAGGGTTTCTTGAGAGTTATATTTTGAAGAGGCTTAGTTTTCTTCCTCTCTTCTCAGTTCAGAATATAGTTTCTTGCTCTTAGCATTTGAGCTTGTAAACTTAGTTGTACTCAGTTCAGATAGATACACTCTTTTAGTTTCAATAAAGCACCAGAGTTCTTCTTTTCATTTTCTTGTCTCAATATGGTAACAACAATTTGATGTCTTTGTGTGATGTATTCAATGCCTTCGAATCTTCATACAAATTAGTGATGAAATCATGTACCAATGAGATTGTGGGAACTATTGTAATAGAGGAATTGTTGTGAGTGATAAAGTCTATATTTTTTCCAGAAATAACAATTAATCACCAGTTAGTTTTAAGTTTTAATTTCAGTTCATCCTTCTAACTCTTTCCTTTAGAAAAATACTTAGAATAAGATCAATCATTCAGAGAACTAGCTCACTCTGGAGATTCCTTCTTCATTCAGATCACCCACATCTGGAGAAGGTTTCCATGTTTTAGTAGATTGTTGAATCTTATATTCAGCAGGGTGGGACTCTGAAAGCCATTTTCAGACAAATTTCAGTATCATTACTTTATTGTTTGGTGTATGCAACAGATTTTCCAGCCGTTTGGAGGCTCATTTCAATATACCTGGCGACTCTGATTTTTATTTTTGCATGCTAGTGCAGCCTGCGCATGAGAAAGATATAGATAAGATCAAGTTTTGCACCCTTCAAATATCGAGAGTTGTCCCCATCACAAAGAAGAGGCAAAAAAACAAGGAGGCTCTTTGAAACACCTGCGAGATCAAAGTCAACACCTCCTATTTTCAGTTCCTTGGTGTTATCACCAGGAGTATCGGTTCTGATATCACAAGCACCGCCAATGGTAGCACCAAGGCGGAACCCGTTCACGCCTTTCAATCGAGGCAATCCATTAAACATCGTTCAACATGATGACATCCCAGTTGCAGCCCTTAGAAGTCTGCCATATTTCACTGGGAGGACCTCACTACACCGGTTGAGCACATCCGTGATGTAGCCACATTATGCTCGGTTCACAACATCACGCAAGAGAACGTCGCTTTAAGGCTGTTGGTTGCATCACTCAAAGGCAAGGCGTTACAATAGTTCAGAGGCCTCGCATCAAACTCAATCGCGACATGGGATGCGTTAGGTAAAGATTTATATCAACATTTTGCTGATAAATCTGATAATCTATCTTTGTTAGAGCAGTTGAGCACCATTCAGAGGGCGCCACATGAGTACTTGGCCGATTTCAACTACCGATTTCAGAGAACCTGGGACAGGATTCCTGCAACGGTAAAACCTTTACTAGCACATGCTTTTCTGTTTTACTTTAAAGCTTTGAATAGTAAGATTTTAGTCATGACTCAATCCATGGGTGGGCTTACACTCCCTAACGCCTATGACATAGCCATTAGAGATGAGAATTGTCTCATCCAAGCTGGAGACATAGCTCCTAGACCTCCCATGCCTTTGTTTCCGGAAATACAGCCACCTACTCCTACTGTTGTACCCCCCTTAGCTGTTGTCCCGCTTGTTCCAACAATATGCTATCATAACTCAACTCAAGAGGTTACTGCTCCAGCCCCAAACCAAGAATTTCAAGAGATTAAAAGTATACTCAAGACCTTTGACAATGATCTCGTGAGCATAAAAAAGCAAGTAGGTCATGAACATAAGCCTTATCAAGCCCCTTATCAGCAAAATCAGCCAAATAGGCCTACTTTTCCGAATGATTACCAAGCCCAAAGAAGGAATTTTAATCCTCGGCCATTCCAGCATACAATCCGAACGTAGCCAGTTCGTCAAAGGAACTCGTACCCCAAAATAATGTTGCCCAGGATTGCGATTGGTGTTATCTGTGCAATCAACCCCATAACCAATCAATGTGTGCTAATGGAATGAGAAATCAGGCTTTAATGGTTCAAAATAACTGTGCTGGTTCATAAAATGTTGCAGATCAGAATCAAGAACAACAAGATAACATGGAAGTTGCCTTGCCAAACTGGCAGAGCTCTGAATTCTGTGGCTTGAATGGTCAAGATCAGCAAAATTTTCCTATTTTGGCTAATACCAGGTCAAAAAAGAGGGCTATGGATTCAAGACAACAAGCTAGAAATTCATAGCAGCAACCCACAAACAGTAAGCAGCCGATTTCATCAAATGTTAACGCTGCCGCGCAACCTAAAATGCAGATTATGCAAAGGGGCCAAGAGTTACCTAGCAAGGAGCAGTCAAGAACGCATTCACAACCTTTGCAGAGGGAAAACGATGTTGCTGTCACAAAAAACCAGCAGAAGGTAAATTCTTCATCATTTAATATTGTTGAGCATCTCAAGAAAACCACTGTGAGTATGTCAATATTAGATGCTTTACACCTTCTAGGGTAGAAAGGTTTACTGCAGGAAACTTTAGCTGAGTTGTCTATTTCTGACAACGCTAATCAAGGAGTTTCAAAGGTCGTGCTTGCTAATTATCTGGAGGATAGAAACAGAAAACTAAAGAGGTAAAGCCTCCCCAGTTCTACTTAAGTCTGATTATTGGCGATAAAATCGTTCATAATTGTATGGTTGATTCTGGTGCCAGTAGTTCAGTCATGCCTAAGAGTTTAGCCGATAAATTAGGTCTTGTTTATGAGCCTAATCCCCAAAAAGGTGTAGTGCAATTAGATGGGTCTGCTGTTAAAACTGGTGGTATTATCAAAAATCTGGCTCTTACCTTGCACGCATCCCCGAGTTTTTCTATTCATCAAGATATACATGTCATTGACTTACCGCCACACTTTTCCATTTGTCTCTCGAGGGATTTTACAGCCAAGTTGGGTGGGTTTCTATCTTCTGATTGGTCTCATTTGTTTTTTAGAACAAGGTATGGTACAAAAGTGACCATAAAGTCTGAGCCTCTCGCCAAAGACCATATCAAACCATATTCACCAAATCTTATAAACGCTAACCTCTACGCCACCTCTGCATTGGAGGAGCAAACCATGACCTCAAACTGTAGCACCCATATAGACAATATCAATCTAGATGAATGGGCAGCCGAAGATCACGAGCTTGATCCATTTTAGCACACAAATGAGATAGGATTAGGAGTCTATATGATTCGAGAACTTGATTGCGATATGCCTAATCTTTGTAAAGAGGAGGAACCGTCTACAGAAACAGGAAATGAGCTTTGGAAGCTTTACTTCGATGGTTCGAGAAGCAGTATTGGTGCTGGAGGTGGGGCTATGTTGATATCACCTGAAGGAGATAAAAACTTTTTAGCTTATAGATTTGCTTTCAGTTGTTCGAATAATACAGCTGAGTATGAAGCGTTAGTGCATGGCCTCGAATGGGCCCACAAACGAGGTATTAAATGCTTGCAAGTTTATGGTGATTCAAAACTAATTGTAAATCAGGTCAAAAATTTAAATGCTGCCAAGAATGATTTGCTTAAGAATTATAAGCATCGTGTATGGGATTTGATGGAAGATTTTGATGCTTTTAATATTGTTTCGATTCCTAGAAACAAAAATAAGCATACTGATAGGCTTGCTGCCATAGGAGCCCAGTTTGATATTCCCAATGAAATTCATAAAGTGGAGGCATGTCAATATGTAAAAATAGTAGTCAGACCTTCTGTACCTGACAATAATGTGAGCTGGCAGGTTTTTGACAACGATGAGCAAATCATAAATCTCTTGATTGTTGAAGCTGAGTTTGCAGATGTAAACCAACAAAAATGGCAGTTGCAATATGAGGACGGGATTGTGCAGTTGAAGACCAACAAGCTACCAAAAGGATTGGTGACCTTGGAATCTATGTTCAATTCAGATGACCAAGCACGAAAAGACAAGTGCGACCTGACCGTTAAGGAGGAAAATTACACAACCATTGAAATCTTCAAAGGAAAGCTTCTCAAGCTGGGAAAGGTATGTAGTAAAGAGGAACAACAAGCATTTATTCTGTTATGTCAGAAATTTAGTGATGTTTTTGCTTGGGAGAACAAAGATTTGAGAGGTTTTAACCCAGAACTAGCCCAACATACTATTGAATTAGAACCTGGCGCAAAACCAGTAAGGCAGAAATAGAGACCGCTTAACCCCAAATTAGAACACCTTATGAAGGCTGAACTGAATAAACTAGTTGAAAGTGGTATTATTTTTCCTATCAAACACACCTCTTGGGTGTCAAATTTAGTGCCAGTTAGGAAGAAAAGTGGGGAAATCAGATTATGTGTCGATTTCTGAGATTTAAATAAAGCATCATTGAAAGACCATTACCCACTCCCTTCCATGGAGCAAATTCTACAGGTAATTTCAAGATCTGACAAATTTTCTTTGCTAAATGGTTACTCAGGTTACAACCAAATTTTGGTGAAGCAGGAAGATCAGTTCAAAATAATATTTACAACTAAGTGGGGCACGATGGCCTACAAGAAGATTCCTTCGGCTTATCCAATGCTGGAGAAAATTTTTAGCGAGCGACGGATATGGCTTTTCACGGCCTTATGAACAAGTTCGTTCTGTTATATTTAGATGACATTACTATTTTTTCTAGAAATGCTAATGAGCACCTTGATCATTTAGAGTAGATTTTTCAGAGATGCAGAGAGTTTAGAGTGTCTCTCAATCCAAAGAAGTGTATATTTTCAGTGCACGAAGGAAAACTGCTTGGACACATTGTTTCAAAGCAAGGTATTTCTATAGACCCTGAAAGAGTCTCTGCAATTCTCGAATTTCCATTACTAGCTCACAAGAAAGGCTTGCAAATCTTTCTTGGAAGAATAAATTTCGTGCGGAGGTTCATACCAAATATTGCAGCTTTGCTGCAACCTCTCACTTCCATGCTTAAAAATAATATGCCATTCAGTTGGACCAAGGAAAGTAAGATGAGCTTTGAGCAGATTAAGGAAGCCCTCGCAGCTGCTCCTACTCTCATTAATCCAAACTTTGGAAAAGACTTCATCCTGTATGCTTTTGGAGGAGTAGACACAATTTCAGCTATGTTATTCTAGCAAAATGACAAAGGCTTGGAGCAGCCTGTAGCATTTTTCAGCCAAGTGTTACATGATTACGAGGTAAAATATTCTTTTGTCAAGAAGCATGTTTTTGCTGTTGTGAGAAGTTTAAAGAAATTCAGGCATATGCTGTCCAACAACAAGATTCATTTGTTGGTAGCTCATTCAACTGTTAAGGAGTTCTTACTTAACAAAGATATAAATGATAAGTGTGCTGGTTGGATTACCAAAGTAATGGAATTTGATGTTGATATAAAGGTAACCAAGCTCGTTAGAGGCAAGGGTTTGTGTGAATAGATTGCTGGAAATGAAAACAACTTAAAAGAAGCTACAAATACAGAAACAATGCTAAATAATGATGTTGCAGGTGTTGTTCAAGCGTTGCCTGCTACTTGGTTACAACAGATGATGCATTATTTGCAAACTAGTGAGTGCCTCGAAGGCCTAGACAGAGCGAAAATAAGGTATTATAGATTACAAGCCATTCCTTATGCAATCATTGATGGCATTCTTTATAGGAGATATTTCCAAGGTGTTTTATTACGTTGTATTCAGCCTGATCAAGTTGACAAGCTTTTAGCAGAGTTTCATTATGGACCTTCAGGAGGTCACTTTGCCGCAAGAACAACAACCCTGAAAATTATGCGGGCTGGTTATTACTAGCTAGATTTGTTCAGAGATGCTATTGCTTGGGTCAGAAAATGTGAGAAATGTGCTTTATTTTTTGGAAAATAGAGGCTTGCAGCGCTACCCCTGCATCCGATTTAGGTAGAACAACCATTTGCCAAGTGGGGCTTAGATTTTATTGGTCCCATCAATCCGCCCTCAAGCGTGGGTCATAAGTGGATACTTACTGCCACTGATTATTTTACAAAATGGACTGAAGTTGTTGCTTTAAAGGAAGCAAATGAGACTTCAGTACTTAACTTCTATCAAGATCTCATATTGAGATTTGGTGTTCTAGACTTAATCATTTCTAACAATGGTTTGGCTTTTATTGGTTTGAGGATTTCTAATTGGTCAGTTAGAAATAATATTTATTTGAACATGTCTTCTAATTATTATCCACAGGGCAATGGACAGGCGAAATCTACAAATAAGAATCTGATTCAGATAATCAAGAAGAGTGTTGAGGATAATTAGCTGACATGGCATGAAAAGCTGAAGTTAGCTCTATGGGCTGATAGGATAACTCCTAAAAGGGCCATTGGTTGTTCTCCTTTTGTTTTAACTTATGGTAAAGAGGCTAATTTACCTGTTTCTATTGAGTTGCCGACTTTAAGTTATGTTAAAGAATTGGAATTGCTGAATGAACAACCTCTTGAAGTGAGATTTGCACAGCTGGTAGAGCTGGAAGAAACTAGAAAGGAAGCTCTAAGACAGCTGGAGATACATCAGGCTTAGATGAAGAGCTCTTTTGATAAGAGGGGAAGACCGCGTGAGTTCATTGTTGGAGATCTGGTTTTCAAATGGAATGAATTTAAAAGCAGACCTGTATGACATTCCAAGTTCGATGCAATTTGGGACGGGCCTTATGTGATCACAGAGTGCAAGGAACATAACACGTTCCAACTTTCTAAGTTGACTGGAGAGGTACTGTCTATCCTAGTTAATGGGATCCACCTCAAGCATTGCCTCTGAGATAAGTTCTATCTTGTAGTTAAGTAGAGTAGTATTGCAAATAAGTGTGTTCCACACATTTAATTTTAGTAGTTTTGCTTTCCCTAAGTGCTGCTGCACATTTTTTGTTGGCCATCAGGGCCTGTTAGTTTGCTTTTAGTTCTGTTTTATTTTCTTTTGTTGCTGTTTGGAGTGTTGCTGTTTGAATTTCTAAGTTTCAAGAAGGGGCAGATTTGACTCCGCGCCCAACGCCCAATGGAGTGCTTTAAGGAAACTAATCTATGCTTAGTAGGCAAGCATTTAGCAAAAATCGCCAAAATGTTACCAATTTTTCGCTACAACTCAATTGGTGGAGTTGGATTAAACATTGTTATATCTTAAAGTGGAATTACAGTTATTTCTACATTATGCTTAAGTGTTGTTTGCACTTTGATTCATTATTCATCAAGTGACAATTCTGCATTGAAATGAGGAAACAAAATTTTAGAAATTGCTATTCAGTGTTCCAGAATTAAATAAAGTACAAAATTGAGCATATAAGCAACAAAGCATTTTAAACGCTTTCATTCATTTCATAAAGTGATTAATATTTACATAGATTCATTTGATTGGGAGAATCCAAATGATAATACAACATTGCATTGAGATGCATTTTCTTTTCAAAGTGAAAAGCATGAGATTGAAATCAAATATCCACACAAGCCATGGATGGGACTGTCACAGTGCATCACTAGTATCACACTACATTATAGAAGATGCATTAAAGGAAGAAATCACATAAGTAACAACATAATCATCATTGCCTGATGGATCGATGGTCGACGCTGAAGTGGTGCACCTTTTGTCTTCTCCAAGCTCCGTTGACCTGTAGAAAGGAAGAGAGGGATGTCAGAGGCTTCGATTATGAAGATACCTATATGAACCATCAACAATAATGTAGTCTGCTACTAATCATACACTAAAACAATCAAGTGAAGTGCATAAACATAGGCTGAAAAAGAGACATCAACATCATGATCATATATTGTTTTTATGCTAACATCGTTTATTTCTTTGTGCAGGTATAGGGAAAATCATGAAGCTGATTATTTTTTGAAGGCCAAGCATGTGGAGGAAAACAGGCTCCCACAAGGGTAGAGCTCGGCATGCTGCCCTTATTCATTACAAGTGGGCCGAGATAGTAATTGCATCATCATATTCATCAAGAAAAGAAATGATATACAACTGAAAGAGTAAAGCAGAGTTATCTATAAAGCCATTAAACCAACTGTGCATTCATAACAATCATGTAAATGCTTTCTGAAAGCTACAGGTGAACAGTGAGTTTAATCCGCTCAATCATTTAACTGAGTACATTCATCTCAAGAATTGTTGTATGGTTTAGGTTCTTTCGCCACAGTAATATTTATTCATCATGTTCATAATATCATGCAAAGATCAACAGTGTTCTTTCTCTCAATCAAGAACAGTGAACATGCATACATAATGCATTAACAAAGAGAATTGTTCCAATTTTTCATCTCAGAAGAGAGCAGATTCACAAAACAATTTATTAAATAGAGCATAAAAGTGCATGAAGAGTGCTAGGTTGAAGCCCAAGAATATGAAGGGGCTGACAATACATTCAAGTGATCAACAAAACAGTCAGTACCAGTTTGGATGAGAATGCAAATGTAGCATTAAGAATTACAATGTGAAGAGATTGCTTCCAGATTGAACATAAAATGACAAAGCATAGGAGGAAGTGCTTCTCAAAGTGTTAACTGGCTGAAACAATCAAGTAAAATGTAGTCCATAGAGCTATAGTGTTTAATTAAATCTTTGCATATATTCAAAACAGAATCAAGATGCCAACCATTCCAAGGAGACAACATCAAAGTGACCTGTAAGGAGTATGGATACCACTGTTTTATTGTGGTCACTAAACAATGAGATCATAATTGTTCATATTCTAAGATGTGAAATATGAGTACATAAATAAGAGTTTGTTGTAGATAAATACATGGATTTTCATCGAATACAGTGTTCAAGTGGGTTAGACACAATCTTTTGGCTGATGGTGGAGTGAAGTAGTCCAAGAGTTCATTGCTCTAAGGTTTTGTTTCTTCATTTATCATGTGTTTCAAATGGTGGTACAACAAGTAGAGTCATTTTCAGAACGAACATTATGTATGCTTTGAACATGATATGGGTGAAGGTTTAAGGTGCATCCATGAAGGGCGTAACTGTGAGAGACTAAGGCAACAAATAGTCTACAAAGTTAAGAAATTGCGGAGTTTCTGAATGTAATAGAATGCCATGAAAGGAATTTCAAGACAAATGCAGTCTTCTTCCAAAATACTGAGTAACCATGATTTTTTTTTGCATTAGTACATAATAGGTGAATTCCTTTTTCATTTTCAGGTGAACCCACTTGGGAGTTCATATTTTGAGTTATAAAATGTCCTATTTTAGAGTAATCTTGGGGTTTTGAATTCAAAAGGAAGACAACTTAATTTCATATACCCGAATGAGGGCTTTCAACAATGATACAAAAGAAATGCATTTTTTCCACTAACATCAAATACCTATATGGTGGAGTTGAAAAGATACAGGAAATGAAGAAATAATTGGTGGGTCGAGCCCAAATTTTATGAAAATGACAAGATATAGAAATTTTTTGTTTATTCTTCATACACCCGCATTGGGGTTTTTATTTAATTTACAGAATCTACAACTTTCAGTGACAATCATGAGAGGGTCTTCAAAGAAACAATAGAATGAAAAGAGTAGGTAGGGTCTCTTCAAAACAACAAACGCCCACATTACCTTCTTGTCTCAGAAGCACGTTTTCCTCATTTTTACAAATACCCATGTGAGGGTTTTAACCAGATGACAAGGTAAATGCATTTTCATCAAAATGACGAATGCCCATGTCCAGTTTTGCAACTGAAAGTGCAAAGTAAGTAAAAATTCAATGCGGGTCAAACTCAAAATGCTCAGATATCTCTTAACAGGAACTTCATGACCACGACCTATTGGCCTATTTGGGGCCGAGTTCAAACTCAGTGGCCGACTGAATATATCAATAAGAAAACACATAAATACAAAGATTCAATGAATTGCAATTATGGGTCGGACCCAGAAGTGTCTCCATACACCAAAATCAAATGCACATGGTGCGGCTTGAATATGGCTACGAGTTTATAGATAAAAGAAAGGCTTTCTTAAAGCTTTCTGTAGAAAGAAATGAATGACTGGAATGGAACTTACCAGTTCATGCCTATAGAAGAACGCATATAGCTATGGCTAGAGCTCTATTGAAGTTTCAAAACCCCAAGCAAAATGCCAAGGCGAGCTTATGTATAGCGAATACAAGGAAACCCAGATAGCAAGATAAGCACAGGAAGTAAAAAGTATCAAAAATTGAGTTAAAGCTGCAACCACAAGACCAAAAATGGCTCAGGAAGTAAAGTCATAAACAATAGCTCACCTTATGTGTTGTGTAAGAGAGAAGTCCGCGAACAAAACTCTCACATGGATCTTCCAGGCGTGAGTTCATGCTCATACATAGCGGCCAAGAAGAATAAATCATGAGAATGCAAAGAGAAATCAAAGACCAAGTATGTACAGGCCGCGACCTTAATGGTCGTTCTTGCTTTTCAAATGAAGTGGAAAAGCCTCAATATGTTAGAAATTGAGCTTACCCAGTGAAGAATTCGACCATTTGAAGACAAGAGTTGAGATTCTCAAGCATGCGAGCTACAGACTGAGCTTGCTCATGGCGGAGCCATCCTTTCAGGCAGAGCCCAATGTCTTCAAAATGATGATTGCAAAAATGAAATCATTTTTAGGGTTTGACTTGTTTTGTCCCTTGCCCTAATTCGAATTAGGTCAAACATTATGATTATCTTGAATATTCAAGTTTGACAATAGCATGTGGAGAAATTCAAATTTAGGGTTGTTTTGCATTGTGAATTAAAAATCTGAAGCTTAATACCTTGAGGGGACAAATTTCATAT